>JAHBCN010005543.1:5000-54482 GCA_019359885.1 Listronotus oregonensis | reverse complement strand
CCCCAATAAAAAGTTAAAAACATAATAAAATAATCACAAGCAAAAATTACAATCGACGATTTTCACTTTTTCGCAAATTTCTTTAAAATTAAATCATCCGATCATTAATAATTCATCAAGCTACTCTTTCTTAAAACTGCTTTTGCTTCACTCTTTTAAAGAATTTAGATGTCCGGTAAAGAAAATAAATTTGATAAAGGATTGTCGTAGATAAAAAGCTATGATTAGGACCGTGTGATAATTTAAAACCAAAGTTCTAAACATTTTATTAGTGGAATCATATTTCAGGAGTTGAGAAGTAGGGTATGTTTGAAAACATCCCTAAGCTTTTGCTGGCATGGAAGCTTGTACTATGTAGAAAGGGGGCGGGAGTTATTCTGGTTTGACTTAATTAGAGTGGTCTGACCGAAAACTGAATGGTTTTATGTTGGTTTTTGGAAACTAGAAATTAATATTTAGAATAAATTCCAAAAAACGTTTTGCAATGTGAGTCTGTAAGTGCTAGATTTATTATTTTATTTGATGGACGGGATGGAAATAGAGGTACCAAATACAAAAAATTTCTGCGTATGTACTAACCAAAAGTGTTTCAGTTTGTTTTATTTGGGATACTCGCCTTATTACTTCTTGGAAAATGGGACCCGCTTGGTCCGGGTCCCGACGTATACGGGCTGACCCTGGTTAGTCCTATCGACCCCTATGAACTTGCAGATCGCCTGCAACAAAAAAGAAGAAAACTTCCCAGAAAATCAAAAAAATCGCAAATACTAGTCTACGTTTCGGTGGCAAGTCGGCCACCGTTGTCAAGACAGAAACTAAAACAAAAAATTAAACCAAATTTTGAGAAATTTTTGGTCTAAAAACTTAGAAAATTCTGATAGCTTTTTTTAATTTTTAATGACCTTTTGTCATAAGTGACACTAGGTTATTGGACTGGTGTATGTATAGTATTCAAAAAGACCAGAAAGGTGGGTGGTATGGTTTGTTAATTGCTTTTAAGTTTACCTGAATTTACTTTAGCATCAAGCATAGGTAACCATGTATTATTTAAATTTACACATAGAAGCTACACATCTGTCTTTATTTAATAAAATAAACGCACTTTTCTTTATTTTACGTTTTTTTCAACAAGTTTCCTTTGCTAAAATGCTAGAAGCATTCCAGTTTATTATGTGACAGATTTTTGATTTGTGGAATTCTGTGTTTCTATTATATTTTATGCTTTTATGTGTTTGGTAATGGTCTGAAGTTTCACCTATATAAAATTTATTACATTAACAAGGGGTCTTATAAATGACAAAAAAAAAAAAAAAAAAAAAAAAAAAAAAAAAAAAAAAATTTTATATATATATATATATATATATATATATATATATATATATATATATATATATATATATATATATATATATATATATATATATATATATAATTAAATTTTTGGGGTCGAAATCAACGTTTTTTGCAAATAACCGATAAGTATGCATTTTATCAAAAAAATGTAAATAACAAAATTGTAGTTTTTTAAGCAAATTATTTAAGGGTTTTGTAATAGCCTTAATAAAACAAAGTTGTGGTTTTTAAAGGTTAGCTGTTATACAAAAACACAAAATTTCAAAGTTTCAAAGACAAATAACGCAAAATCTAGG
Source organism: Listronotus oregonensis (assembly GCA_019359885.1). NCBI lineage: Eukaryota > Metazoa > Arthropoda > Insecta > Coleoptera > Curculionidae > Listronotus > Listronotus oregonensis. The sequence goes on along the minus strand of JAHBCN010005543.1, from coordinate 52,833 downwards.
TATTTTTCGAGGAATACGAATAATATATTTTTTGAATAATTTGCAAAGACCTTGCTTTTCTTTAAAAAAAGGTATGTATCATAAAAGTTGAGTGAGTTATGGTTAAAATAAGGTTAGACCAATATTTTTTGAGTGCAAAAATCTTTAAAAACAACCCTTTAATCACCACCCTAATTAAAATGGGTCGTAGCCCTTTTTCAATTCTCATTATCTATGTATTATAAATAGATTAAACATTTTTAACCGATTAAAATTGCTCAATTAAAAAAAGAGGAGCTGCAAGTGAAAATCAAATTTCAGAATTTTAATGAAAAATGACCTTTTCTTAAAAATAGCTCGAAAACTAAGGGAGATACGTAAACATTACTGAAGTATACAATTTTTAGGTTTTTAAGTTACAAATATTTTGCTTTGTTTTAATTTACTGTGGGACGCAAATTAAGTAAGATAAAAACGTTCAAAACGCGTGTGCAGACGAGCACTACCTTGTTTCAGCCCTTGAAATTCACTCCTTTAAAAAATTAAGGGTTTTAAACACCTTTTATATATAGGACCTTATTGCTCCTAAAAAACCAACAAAATTATTTTTTAAAAAACTTTCACGAAAACCGAAGAAATAACACTTGGAAAAAACAATTTTTTGGAGCATTTTAAAAGCGATTCGATATATTTTTTTAAAATTCTGCGATTTTGTACTATTTTTTGCTTTGTTATACCTATCGCAAGGGGTGGATTTTTGAGGATTAAAAAATTACAAAATTTAATCAGTAATACTTTTGAGTTGTTACATTTTTTAATTACAACTCTATGACAATATGTTATTGTTTCTAGGTTAAACATTTTTTTTATTTAAACATCTTATTGGTTGATTTTCAAGAGTCGAAATATATATTAAGTAATATTTCAAAGAATTAAATACTTATTTCTTAACTTATTTGAGTCTAATTTTATGTGACTTAAGCTTTAATATAAAAGCTTTGACGTTTTTTGCAATAAGTGGTAGTTTTCACCACTAAAAAATAATAAGCTACCTTTAGCATAATGGCGATTTTAAAGAAGAGGGTGAGTTAAGCTTAATTCCAAATTTTCATGCAAAACACGGGTAATATTTTGTTTTTTAGGGTAAATATTTTTTTAAATCATAATAGGGGTGTTTTTTAGGGCTGAAATATTTCAAATAATATTTCAAAGAAACAAAATACTACTTTTTTAACTTATTCAGGTCAAATTTTACTTAATTTAAGATTTAATGTATAGTTTTATATGTTTTAGCAATAGAGGGTAGTTATCACCCCCATAAAATAAAGCAATTGTTTTTTCCATGTTTTGCACTTTTTTAAGCTTTGTTTTCTGGACTAATAGGAATGGTATAAAGGTGCTGAACAAGTTTAATATAAACTATTTCAATCTAATGTAAAACTTAACAGGAGAAACTTTGTGCACAGTTACAATTTATTTTTTTAACCATAATGTATACTTTTTAAGATTCTGCAGCTCATAGTAAATTTGGTTTTGTCGTTGCTTTTAGGTCTGTGATGTCAGGTACTCATTTTAATATTTTTAGATATGTTAGTGTTTTTTTTTTTTTAATTTAGTGCTTATATTTTTTAAAACAAAACAGAAAACTTCTTGCGTGTTGTGATTTTTACGGAAAATAAAAAAGACTTTTTGTATGTTTGTTCTACCTCTGTCTTTGTTCTTAGCTCTGTGATGTCAGCTACCCATTTTAATATTTTTGGATGCATTTTTTTTTTAAATTTTGCTGTTTATATTTTTTAAAACAAATGGTATTTGATTAGCACAAAAAATATTTCGTGTTGTTATTTATACGGCAAAAATACTTTATGTATATTGCCTAAGTAAAATATTTAATAGTTTATAAATTATGTAAAAAATTTGAAAGAAAAAATCTAGAATAATTTTTTTATAAAATAAATTTAAAGAAGCAATAGGTCTGGAAGATATACGAGTAAAAACTAATAGACATTTATGAATTTACAAATATTTTAACGGTATATATTTCCATCCTCTTTTTAAATTTTGTTCCACTAAAAAAAACAATGAATTGTGTAATTAGTTTTAACGCATTTATAAACTATTTTATTCTTAGTCTATTGTACCTTTTTTTTTAAAGTATCAGGTTTAAATTTTTTTTACCCCAACAAAAAGAACATTGGGGGGCATTTTACCTTTAACGGGGGGGGAATCAAAAAATATAGGGGGATAACCAACCCCGTTTTTATACTTATCTGCGAGGAAAATTTTTTGTTAGGTGATAAATTAGAAATTTTTTTTTTTAAAAAAATTGAAAAAAACTATTATCATAAATTAGTAAAATAAATAAAATTAATAAAGCCTAGGTATCAGCAAAAACAACCTTAATTATCAATTTAAATAATTTGTCAGTGCAATTATTGATGTCCTTGGGCAAATATTTTATCGTCTAATAATTTTTTTTGTATTAGCGTATTTAAATATACCGGTTATATAAAAATAAGAGTTATATATACAGATATGATCTTAATTTAAAGCCTTTTCTTCGACGTTAAATTGATAATAAAAATAAATAAGCTAAAACTTAGTTGAATGTTGTAACCTATATAATGTGATGTAGAACATTATGAATATGCAAATCGATTTCAGCAGCTTGACAAATATTTATATAAATTTTTATTAATTTTTGTGAATAAATACATGATACTATTGGTTTTAAGGGTATGAATTTTTTTGTTATTTAAAAAGGCCATGCACATGCTACAAAGCGCACCAACTAATAAACACCAAAAAAAACCAAATCTAGTTTTCCCCTTTCCCAAAAAGATTTTTCTTGAAAATATTGGAATGACTTTTAAAACCAAAAAAAAGGAAAATTAAATGGTTCATAACTATTTTTTAAATATTCCCTTTTTTTTACATTAGCATAAAGCATAAACTAATTTTTCAAGTTTTAGTTAAAAAATTTGGGGTTTTATTAACCCTAAATAAATCGTTTTTTTTTAACCCAAAAAAAATTTTTAAAAACAAAAAACAAGGAATTTAGGGAAAAAAAAGATTTCAGTATAGTCAATTTCCCAAAAAAACCTTAAAAAACCTTAACAAAGTCCCAAATCACAAATAATACTATAAAAAAAAAAAAAAATGGGCATTTTTAAAATAAATTGGGGAAATGAGATGTCAGCAAATTCGGCAGATTCGGTTTTATTTTTGCATGAGTTGTTGTTGCAGGGATTGAAAATTTTTTTAATTAGTAATTACTTTAAGTTTGTAGAGTACAAGTATATTTTATTTTTATTAATTAAATCTCTAAAACCTTTTTTATGTCCATGGGAAAGGGGTTTTTAAAAAATGAGTTAAAACGTACCCAATAGTGTTTTTGTTTTTAGAGTTCGAAAGTTATTACAGAAAAAGGGGTTTTTGTTTTTTTTTAACTCTGTAACTTAGAAACAAAAAACCAAAAAAATACGTATGAAAAACTTAGAAAACCACTTTATTATACTACCAACCATTAATTAAAATTTTTAAGCAATGTAAAACTTTTTAAAAAAAGGTTAAACAATAAATTCTTTTTTAAAAACAGCAACTCTGACAGCAACATTGCAAAGCGCAAGACACAATTTTGTAAATGAAAATTGTACCTTTTTTATAAAAAAAAGATTTTCTTTTATTTTTCATTCTAAACTTTTTTATTTAAATTTTATTTAAAGGGAATTTTTTAAGTTTTTTTGGGTTTAAAAAATTATTTTTTTAAAAATTTTTTAAAAAAGTTATTGGGTCTAAATCAAAATTGTCCAAAAGTTAAAACCCGGTTTTTTTTAAAAAACTATTAAAATAAAAATAAAAAAAAAAAAATTTTTAAAAAATATATTATAAAATTAATAAATATTTTTATTAAATTTAATTTTAAAATTAATAAATTTTTTTTATAATTTTATTAATTTTAAAAAATTATTAAATTAATTATATATTTTAATATATATATATATATATATATATATATATATATATATATATATATATATATATATATATATATATATATTATTATATTATATATATATATATATATATATATATATTAATTTATTTTATTATATATTTTTTTTTTTTTTTTTTAAAATTTCTTAAACCATTTATTCTAATTAAACTTGATTGTTTCTTGATGAGGTTTTCTGTATAAAATTTAAACAACAATATTTCTACGTTTCGCACCTACATGGAGGGCTTTTCAAAAGATTTTTTATTGTATTTTCATGATTTTAAAAATATCATCTACAAAAAAAATATATCATCAGGCATACAACTTAAAATAATAATAAGATAAGGACAATTTACATTTTAAAAAATTTTGCAGTCTAAATTATTTCAAAATTTTCGTGCAATAACAAAAATACTAACAATTACATGATAAGACATACATTAAAACCTAAACAATTTATTTTATTGTTGTTCACTTTTTAAATCAAAAGTACGTACCCTGAAGAAACATATTGTTGGCATCATTTATAACAGGTAGATGCACACTGTCGGTACGGAGTATTTTAATTTGTGTTTTTTTTAGTAAAGAAAATATTTAAGAAAATTTATAAATAGAAAACAATTTTAAAGATGCTTTTGCTATTAGTCCAGATAATTTTCATTTGTAGGGACAAGTTTTAATTTTTTTTATTTTTTAACAAGGGGTTTTTTTCCCTAAGGTGACTTCCTTTTAAATATTTAATTAAATTATAATATATTTGGCTTAGTTGTCAATGTCTTTTTTTTTTTTACGCAATTGTTATTTTTTTTGATATGAATCATTTCCTTTATAGTAAGTTTATGGTAGTTTTGTCAACCGTATTTTAGTTTCTGTAAAGTTAAAGGTATGTTTTTTCGTGTTGTGTTTTTGGGAATGCGTAGAAGCATTTTTGGTATTTGTAAATAAACATTGTTAAGATGTTGGGTTGTCATACCTATATATTGGTTTGGACAATTTGAACACGGAATTGCATAAACAACATTTGACTTTTTTTGTGAGGTGTTTGACTTTTAATTTTGTAAACAACTGATTTACTAAGTTCTGTCCTTTGTGACATACCGTTATTTTATGTTTATTTAGAATATGTTTAATTTTTCTGATAAATTATTTGTATATGGCATAGCAATATATTTTTATCTTCCACGTTTTCTTGTTTATTGTTAGAGGTTCCTTTGTTGTAAAATTTGTGTATCCTTTGTTTTATTAGTTTGTTAATGAGTTTCTTGGGAAAATTGTTATTTTGTAGAACAGCTCTGACCTTATTTAGTGCTATTCCTCTGTATTCAGGAGATGTTAACTGAATTGCCCTATCTGCTAATCCTATAATGACACTATGTTTTTGATTTGACGGGTGGTTTGAATTATAATTTAGGTATCTTCCAGACCATGTTGGTTTGGTGTACCAAATTGTTTTTAATTTGTGGTTATCTTGATTTCTTATAATTGTCATATCTAAGAAATTTATTTTGCCATTTTGTTCGGCCTCAAGGGTGAATTGCAGTTTTGGGTGATATGAGTTAAATTTGTCTAACACATCGGTAGTTTTATCTTCTGGAACAGCCATAATACAATCATCGACATATCTTTTAAAAAATATAATTGGAATATTCAAATTTTTTATGACCTCTTCTTCCAAAATTCCATGACCAACTGTGCAATTGTCGATGAAATTGGCACCCATTGCACATCCGTCAAGTTGCTTATAAAAGAATCATTATACTGAAAGTAATTACTGGTAAGAGTAAGCTTTACTGCCTCAATAAAATCGTTTGTGAAAGAGAAGTGTAATTTCTAAGGATGTCCCATTTTTCCTTTAGGATATGTGATACAAGATTTGTTGGAATATTTGTATACAACGATACTACATCTAGAGATATTAATTTATAGCTATGTGGTATTGCTGTTTTGTCTAGAAATTCTTTAAGGGTAAAAGAATCTTTTATGTAGTATTCGTTTTGTTTGGTAATTTTAGAAATACACTCGGATAGATATTTAGACAAGTTATAAAACGGTGATTGAATAGAAGAGACGATAGGTCTTAGAGGAATGTTTTGTTTATGTAATTTAGGTAGCCCATATATTTTAGGTGGAATAGCATTGTGTATAGACAAACGTTTAGATTCTTGCTCGTTTATTGATTTTTTGTTTAACATTTTTTTATTAGTGCATTGTTTTGTTTTTGGTATGCGTCCGTTGGGTCACTTTTAATTTTTTTATAGGTGTTAGTGTCACTTAGTAAGTCATTCATTTTGCTGTTGTAATCGCTTGTGTTCATTATTACCGTTTTATTACTTTTATCTGGTTTTAAAACTGTTATTTGAGGATTATCTTTTAAACATTTTCTTGTTTTCGTAACTTGTTTTTGTATTTTTTTTGAGTTTTGTTACATTTAATGTTTTTATGCCTTATTTTAATTTTATGATTTGTGATAACATTGACAACTTCAGCTCTAATAGATTCTTTAACATCCGAAGGTTGGTTGTAAATAGCCGATTCTACGCAAGCAATGTATTCAGACGTAGGTAGGTCTTTTTCGTGTTCAATTGATAAAGAAAAATTGGGACCTAACGCGAGTACTTCGGCAATTTCATCCGGTATTGGAGTATCTGATATGTTCTCCAACCAATCGGCCGTGGAATCATTGGCTAGGTTAGTTTCTGATTTTGACAGTAATTTAAGAATTTTATTTTTGTTATTATTTTTTATATAGGCAAATAGTTTTTCAAATTTAGTTTTTTCAAAATCAAGAAAAGTAGTAAGTATGTCATTAGGCATCAAGTTTTTTAAAGAAGTAATGTTTTAGTTAAAATTTTGTTCATGTATATTAATATTGTAAATTTTTGCACTATAATAAACAATAGAGCAAATTTAAAAGTCATTGTTCTTTGGTATCTCTGGCATTTAATTTTTTAAGGTTGTTCATGCAACTGAATGATTATTTTCTTATGATAACGATTGATTTTTTAATTATCTAAATACAATTAATAAAATCTTTTGCTCTGTAGTGCAAATGTAAAGAAATATTTTGTTATGATTATACAGAAAACTTCAACCAGAAACATCAAGTTAATCTTAGAATAATGTTTAAGAATTTTGAAAAAAATAAATTGCAGGAGTGAATGCAAAACATCCGTTCAGAATTAAAAAACTTAGGATTGAAGTATTACAAATTAAGGATACATAAGCAAACATTACCAACAAAAAAATAAATTTTTGTACGGTTAAGAAAACTTCAAAATCTTGAAATTTTATCTAGACACATTGGATTTAAGTACGTACTTTGAAGAAAGTTTCTAATTAATAAACAATACTCAGACAAAAATTTTAAATCTACGATCTCGAAACAATTTACAATATTAATACTGGAGCAAAATATACAAAACTTTTCTAAACAAACTTGTGCCTAATGACATACTTACTACTTTTCTTGATTTTGAAAAAACTAATTTGAAAAATTTTGCCTATATAAAAATAATAACAAAAATAAAATTCTTAAATTACTGTCAATGAAAACTAGCCAATGATTCCACGGCGATTGGTTGAGACAATCGACTCAATACGATGAAATTGCCGGATGCTTAGGTCCAATTTCTTTATCAATTAACCGAAAACCACCTACACTGACTTGTGCGTAGAATCGGTATTTAAACCAACCTCGGATGTTAAAGAATCATTAGAGCTGAATTAATGTTATCACAAATCAAATTAAAAGCATAAAACATAAATGTAACAAACTAAATCAAAAACAAGTTACGAAAACAAGAAAATTTTTAAAAGATAATCCTCAAATAACAGTTTTAAAACCAGATAAAAGTAATAAAACGGTAATAATGAACACAAGCGATTACAACAGCAAAATGAATGACTTACTAAGTGACACTAACACCTATAAAAAAATTAAAAGTGACCCAACGGACGCATACCAAAAACAAAACAATGCACTAATAAAAAAATGTTAAACAAAAAATCAATAAACGAGCAAGAATCTAAACGTTTGTCTATACACAATGCTATTCCACCTAAAATATATGGGCTACCTAAATTACATAAACAAAACATTCCTCTAAGACCTATCGTCTCTTCTATTCAATCACCGTTTTATAACTTGTCTAAATATCTATCCGAGTGTATTTCTAAAATTACCAAACAAAACGAATACTACATAAAAGATTCTTTTACCCTTAAAGAATTTCTAGACAAAACAGCAATACCACATAGCTATAAATTAATATCTCTAGATGTAGTATCGTTGTATACAAATATTCCAACAAATCTTGTATCACATATCCTAAAGGAAAAATGGGACATCCTTAGAAATTACACTTCTCTTTCACAAACGATTTTATTGAGGCAGTAAAGCTTACTCTTACCAGTAATTACTTTCAGTATAATGATTCTTTTTATAAGCAACTTGACGGATGTGCAATGGGTGCCCCAATTTCATCGACAATTGCACAGTTGGTCATGGAATTTTTGGAAGAAGAGGTCATAAAAAATTTGAATATTCCAATTATATTTTTTAAAAGATATGTCGATGATTGTATTATGGCTGTTCCAGAAGATAAAACTACCGATGTGTTAGACAAATTTAACTCATATCACCCAAAACTGCAATTCACCCTTGAGGCCGAACAAAATGGCAAAATAAATTTCTTAGATATGACAATTATAAGAAATCAAGATAACCACAAATTAAAAACAATTTGGTACACCAAACCAACATGGTCTGGAAGATACCTAAATTATAATTCAAACCACCCGTCAAATCAAAAACATAGTGTCATTATAGGATTAGCAGATAGGGCAATTCAGTTAACATCTCCTGAATACAGAGGAATAGCACTAAATAAGGTCAGAGCTGTTCTACAAAATAACAATTTTCCCAAGAAACTCATTAACAAACTAATAAAACAAAGGATACACAAATTTTACAACAAAGGAACCTCTAACAATAAACAAGAAAACGTGGAAGATAAAAAATATATTGCTATGCCATATACAAATAATTTATCAGAAAAATTAAACATATTCTAAATAAACATAAAATAACGGTATGTCACAAAGGACAGAACTTAGTAAATCAGTTGTTTACAAAATTAAAAAGTCAAACACCTCACAAAAAAGTCAAATGTTGTTTATGCAATTCCGTGTTCAAATTGTCCAAACCAATATATAGGTATGACAACCCAACATCTTAACAATCGTTTAAATGGTCACAAATACCAAAAATCCGCTTCTACCGCATTACACAAACACGAACACGAAACCAAACATACCTTTAACTTTACAGAAACTAAAATACTGGATTTTGACAAAAACTACCATAAACTTACTATAAAGGAAATGATTCATATCAAAAAAATAACAATTGCGTAAACAACAAAAAAGACATTGACAACCTAAGCCAAATATATTATAATTTAATTAAATAGTTAAAGGAAGTCACCTTATGGAAAAAACCTCTTAGTTAAAAAATAAAAAAAAATTAAAACTTGTCCCTACAAATTGAAAATTATCTGGACTACATAGCATAAGCATCTTTAAAATTGTTTTCGTATTTATACATTTTCTTAAATATTTTTTTACTATAAAAAACACAAATTAAAATACTCATCCTTCCGGCTACCGACAGTGTGCATCTACCTGTTATAAATGATGCCAACAATATGTTTCTTCAGGGTACGTACTTTTTGATTTAATAAAAAAGTGAACAACAATAAAATAAATTGTTTTTAAGTTTTAAAATGTATGTCTTATCATGTAATTGTTAGTATTTAATTGTTATTGCACGTAAATATAATGAAATAATTTAGACTGCATAAATTTTACAAATGTAAATTGTCCTATATCTCTATATTATTATTTTAAGTTGTATGCCTGATGATATATTTTTTTTGTAGATGATATTTTTAAAATCATGAAAATACAATAAAAAAATCTTTTGAAAAAGCCCTCCATGTAGGTGCGAAACGTAAAGAAATATTGTTGTTTGAATTATACAGAAAACCTCATACCCAAGAGACAATCAAGCTTAATTATATATATATATATATAAAAAATTTATATATATATATATATATATATATATATATAAAAAAAACATAACACACACATTTATAAAAAGGGGGGAAATTTAAAAAACCGGACATGGACGTAAAGAAAACAAATAAACCACTAAACAAAGTAATTAATTTAAACGGGGGCATACCCCCCAAAATAGTTAAAATCGTACGCCGACGAAGGTTGCCGTGTTTCGAATCGCCGTTCTTCGTTTTGAAACATTGATACAAGTATCGACACACTGCGAATTTTTGTCTTACTTCTTTCACAAAAAGGTGTTGTCCGTTTCGTTTGATACATTGTTACTTTTCCCCGGCATAACTGGGATTCATATGAAAAACATTTTGATTTTTTTTCCCCAAAAAAAATCTTCCTTTTAAAAAAAAGCTTGCTTACAAAACATATCAAAATTTGAATAATTGTTAGCGTAAAGGATAGGTGCAAGTTAAAAATATTGCTACTAAACTACCTTTATTTTTAAAAAAAAACTTTTTTTTAAAAAGATTTTGGAAAAAAGATATGTTAAATTTTAAAAAAAGCAAAACCTCCTATTTAAAGATTAAAAATAAAATATGGTCCGTATAGGATTAGACAAAAAAATTTCCGTTAAAAAAAAGTCTTCACTGAACCAAATTTTTTTTAATTTAATGAAATTATTTTTTTAAAAAAATAAACAAATTTTTAGAGGCCATATTGGGATTTTTATCACAGGTCTTTCTTTTGTTACAACACCCCGGGGTTTTTTTTTTTTTTTTTGTCTTTAAACTGCCACTTTTTTTTTGGTCGAGGCGGTTTTATTAACCATGCTAAGGGACAGTTCACTAATCTTAGCATATTTGGTTTTGGGGAGTTTAGTGTCCGCTGCTTGGCTGTACACAAGCTGAGGAGTTTTAAAGAAGTAAGTTTTGAATTTGATTAAGTCTAGTTGATTTGAAAGGTGTTGTGTGATTTTTTAATTTATAAAAGTGTATATGTAAAAGTCTTTAAAACTATAGATATTTGAACAGGTCAAGATAACTTTTAAAAAAATGGTGTGCCCTTGTTTTGGTGTACTTACTAAATGTTAAAAATATGTTTATTTCCAGGTTTAATCAATTCACCAAAGGTGGTACTTAATAATAATTCATTTAAAGGTTTAACCTGTGTTTTTTTAAAGGATATATGATGTCTTATGTTTTTTTAATTTTTAATGGTATTTGCTAAATAAAATGAAAAACTTACTACACTGTATCTTTTTTTTTTAAAAAAAAAAAAATTCCCAATTTTGTTAGGTTAAAAAGTGATATGAGATTTTTGTCAGAATTCTAAAAGAAACCCCGTTCAAAAGTTTAAGAAATGCAATTATCTATAAAAATGAGCGGCGTAGAAGTTTTGTCCCAAAAATCAAAAAATTTTAGTGTGGGGGGGGCCAAATTTTTTGGTTTAATCAAAGCATTATTTTTTTTTTTTTAATTATTACCCCCCCTTTTTCTTTAAATATTGGTAATTTTTTTTTATTTTTAATACAAAACCATTTTTTCCAACATCTGAAACAGAAAACTTTTTTTACAAATTCATGGAGTAGACATCAAATTGATTCTCAGTCAATTCGGGCTTCTAGTTTAGGCTGCAGAGCACGATTCGCGATAAGCAGCGGGGGTTTGCAGAAGCTTTTAGAGCAGGCTATTCCTGGTTAAAATGTGCCATCCCCCAATATATCCAAACAAACTATACTGAGGGGATATTGTTCATGTTTTTAGGTGATTTAAGTCTGGTACCTAAGAAATATTTACATGAGATATTAAGTAGGGGCCCGAATTTCGTGGGTCATGACTAAAGGTTTAAAAAATTTAGGAAAATGAAATTTTACCACATATAAAATAATGCTACACCGTACAAGAGTCATTTATCCAGATAAATTTTAAAATTTTTTTAATTTTAATATTTTAGTGAACCTTTTATTGATTTCAGTAAGATCTAAATTTATGTAAAGTACGTTCCAATCTATATGGTTGCGTTAATTGGGTTAATTAAAAAAAATATCGTTACGAATTTACCTATAAGTCTGCCTAAAAAAATGCATTTAAATCTTTAAAATACCTAAAATCATGCTTGTATATACTCGATTTTGGGACTCAGTCTTGGCTTTAGTCAGCTTCTAACTCACATTATCTAAAACCTTTGAGAATCAAGCTTACATTTTTATCTTGTTTCAAAGTGACAGATTTATTTGATCTGTTACCATCAGGCATATTTTGGGTTGAAGGTAACATTGTGTTACCTCAATATTACTGTTGGGTTTCAGAAAATTATTATTTTTCAGGTTTGCAGAGGCCGAGAAAATTAGGTACACACGCAACTGCGACAAAATAACGAAGCCTGCTGTAACCCTCATGAGACACTGCATCCTGCATTTACAACAGAGTTGAGACCTAGACACATTTTGTGGAATTTTGTGTTTTTGTTAAATAAACAGGACTCACATTTATAAACAAAAACACAAAATTCCACAAGAGATGCTTAAAAGGCCCCCATTTCGAAAAAAGACAATAACCTAATCTGTTGTAAAATGCGGTTCATGAGTGTGCCAAAATTTCAGGTTGCTACACAAAAGAACTGCTATTTTTTTGTCGCAGTTTATCTAAATTGTTAGCACTAAATACCAGTTTTCTCGATACTTGCACATCAATGGCCGTCGTAAAAATAAATAAAATTTTCGCAAACCGCTCAAACGTTGTGAGTTGTGTAGGGGCAACACAATGATTTACTTTCAACTAAAAATATACCTGATGATAGCTTATACGCAACTATGGATAAATATATAATATGTTAGCTAGCTAAATCTTGGGGCAAAAACCGTCCATCGATACTTTGAAAGTTATTTAAATGCATCAGCTGGTTTCCTTGACTTACTGCTGGCTGATCTTTTTTATTAATTACAGCAGTATATTAACAATCAGCTTATATTTATATCTTAAAAACATATATTTAATTATTTTCGCTATTTCAAAAAAGCGAAGCCACAGGTTAAATCTTATTTACACGGACGCGCTATAAATATTTGAAATTAATTTTAACATCTAATTTTTTGTTTAAAAAGTTATAGAAGAAAATAAGTGGTACTAAAAAAATAAGGTATAAGAGATATTGGGTTAGCTACAATTTCACAAGTTTTTAGTTGGGAGGAAATGACTAAATATATTTTTTTTCTACGTATTTGGAAGGCTACCGCCGCTCATAGCCCCAACGGAATCGCAGCTGACGTTCGCGAAGGTTTATGGTACAACTCTCTGGTGCATTCTACTAATTATCGCTTAAGAGAAACTTGGTCATGTAAATCTGTCACTGGCTCCTGGACCAAAAATATAAGCGATTCTCAAAAAGTTTTAGATAATGTGAGATTAGAAGCTGACTAAAGCAAGACTGATCCCAAGAAAATCGAAATTAATATACGAAGCGACTTATAGGAGGTTTAAGGTATGTTTTTAAGCAAGAAAACATGGATAATAAGACTTATTCGAAACTCACGGATTTTTAAAGGGTAATTCAGTGGGGTATTGACCAAAAAATCAGAAGTCTTTTATTTTATTTAATGTTAATTTAAAAAGTTGTTTAAACCGTACAGTCACCTTTTAATTTTAAATTTTTTACATTTGTATATTTGTTAATAAATAACCAAAACTGTGCGTTAAATGTTGGCTAAAAAAGTGTCACTTTTTGAACAAAAAATCATTTAAGAAAATATACTTTTTTTCACGATTTTGTAAAAAAAAAAAATTTTTATTCACCTCTATATTTGTGTACATTTTAATTTTTGAAGTTAAAGTATTAATAGTTAATTTTTTTCTTTTTAGAAACGAAACTTTTTAAATTCGGTTAAGCCAAACTGGAGCTATCAATATTACCTTAAAAAAATATTTGATTTTTTGCCATCACTATAATTTAGAGGATAAAAAACATTGTAATGCAAATAAAAATAATGATTTTGACAGCATGAAATCACAGAAATTTTTAATACTTCTTTATTGAACAAATTAAGAAGAAAACAAAAATACAAACTTATACATTTTTGCACTTTCATTCAGATATTTAGATCAAATATTTTTTTCTTTATTTATGGTTGTGATACTTATTATTACCTAAAACTAATTGGTGGTAAGGTCATAGAGTATTTTTTTCGTAACTTAACCTAGCTATCAAGTACATCAACAATTTTAGGCCTATCCAGTCCTCAGTACTTTAGTACACTAATATTTATCAAGTACACCAAATAGGTCACTATGCTCTGCAGTATAAATACAATAATTTGAATGCTTTCTCTTTTCGACGTCAAAATGTTAATAGAGCCTTTGTCTGAAGAAGCTTATTTAGTTCTAAACGTAACTTTTTTGATATACCAAGAATTGTTAATCCTATAGACACCAGTCTAACAGAGAAGAAATTTTTCCGCAATTTTAGATATTTGTACAGATGACAAATATTATTTTGTTTTAAATTTGCCATACAGTTTATTATAAATTACTTTAAACATTGGAAAATCTTTCCATAAAAAATACTAAAAATATACAAGATAACCATTTTATAAGCTAAAAATTAATTTTAAGGCTTATGGGAGCATAAAGAGATTCAATATATACTTATTTTTGCCGATAAATTTCAACAAGAATTTAAAAGTCATACTTTAAAAATAATGTGTTTAAAAATAAAATTGGTAAAGTTTACCATCAAAGATCTGAAAGACGTATATCATTCCCTTTAGACTCTGGAATACTCAAACAGAAAGTTCCTTTTAAACTTGTTTGATACGCTTCTTTTCGAAAAAAGTAATTTATTTTGAAAACTTTTATTCTTAAATTCTTCATCGAAATATCCCTCTTTAATGAAAAAGTGAAAATAAAACATTCCATTAAAATATTCCGAAAAGATGCGCCTATTAAAGGTAATTTATTATTGTAGTATCTTTTATATCCAGAGACGAAAAAATGCTCTTTTATTATAGAATATGTATTTAATGGTTCAAGGAAGGCAATAAATAATAAAGTCTCTCAAGACATATTTAATTTATTTTCTTAGCTGGTAGCCCCTGTTCAACGGTATTAACCATTTCTTGTTTGTGCGTTGTTAAGCAATTTTGAGATATTCGTTATTTTAAATTAAAACTGAAAATTTATTTCTACCTATTATGCATTCTTAATTTTCGGGTTTTTGGGACTGGGATTTTCAATTACTTTTTTATATTTATTGGTCCCTTTATCATTTTCCTTAGTAAATGTAATTACCATAAATGTATTTTTTTATATTTATTAATTAATCAAATTTGATATTTTTTTACAAAACTTAGTTTACATGATTATTCATCCAATTAAACATTTTTAATGTTAAATACCTAACTCTATTTAACTTTATGTATTAGTTAGATATCTAACGGCATATCTAGTTATTTTAAGTTTTTATATAAAATTTTGACTACCACAATTACTCTTTTAGTATACCGGGTGCCCACAAAATTACTAGCTAGCCTGTCATTTTCTTTAGAAGTGTCATACGATTTTAAAATTTTAGTGGAACGTATGGCTAGATTGGATGTAGATTTCTAATGTTTAAATACTTATGTGGGTAGCACTTCCGGTTAAGCTGAATGTTCTCTTACCTCTTTATTTTAAATGAAATACCCTGTATATTTAAATCAAAAATAAAGTCTACAGAAAATTTTAGAAAAATACATGTTCTACACACTATGTCTATCTTGACTAGTTTTCAAGAAACAAAGCCACAAATCATCAAAGACTTGAAATGTAAAGGCTCTCAGGGAAGAAGAAGAAGACGAAGAAGCACTTTCCGTTAAACCGGAAGTAACACTTAAGTGTTTAAACATCAGAAATCTGCATCATATCCAGCCTTATGCTCCACTAAAATTTTAAAATTGTATGACTTTTTTAAAGAAAATGATAGGCTCACATAGTTATTTTTGCAAAATGTTGTTATTTGATGTAGCAAATAATTTCCTATCTGGGTGTGTTTTTGTTTAGGTTTTATTAAACACTTTTACTCCTAAAAATATGAAACGGTTAGAATAACCAAATGTGTACTTATTGTCCATAAAATTGTTTATTTACTTTAGAGATGTATTATGCACAAGTTGTGTACTCTTTTTAACCCAACCTATTGCATCAAAAAACAATAGATTGGGTGCAAAAAGTTTACATATTATATACATAAATTGTGCATAATAATCTTTAAAAATTATTCACACTTTTATGGACATTACATTAGTACACATTTTGTTACTGTAACTATTACGCATTTTTAACACTATTTTACACTGTATTTTTTGTTTTAAATAATATTTAGCTTAAAGCTTTAAAATAAAGACCTATTTAGATATTTTAATAAAATAATATTTATTTTATGTATCCAAATCAATGTATCCTGTTTAACAGTTTGATGCTGGACCGTCACGAAAAAAAATGAATTATTGCAATATGCAAAATATTGTTTTGTTAAAATCTGTATAGTAAATAAATAGAATAAACATAATAATTCTTTTAAAATATGCTTACATAAAATATATAAATATTTTGTGATTAAGCTTTTTTTAATCTAAAAAAATAAACTTTTTACATTGTGCTTTTTGGGTATGGTGTTGGGCTACTATTAACTTTTTACCAGGTTGCACTTCTTTCTGTTGCTGTACTGTTACTATTCTTGCAAATCACAACAATATAGAACTGAACATAAAATTGTTTTAGTTTACTGTATACCTTAAAAAGTATCTCTACGGAAAATTAAACAAATTTTGTTTTAAATAAAAAATACTGGACGGTCCTGTAAAACATACTTGTATGCCTTATATTTTTAAACGTATGCTAAGGATGACGTTAACCTATCTTATTATGTCTTTTTTGAAGTTGTAGTAAAAATTACCAAATTTCTTTATATATTACTTTTTAACACTTAAGGAGGGGGGGGATAAAGTTTGTTCGGTCAAAAAGGCCTATTGTCAGGATTTTTTTACATATTTTTATTATAGATTTATTTCTAAAATTAGTACATTATCATACAATACTAAAGAAATATTTTTAAAAAATTTGGTACAAAAATATAAGGAATTAACGAATTTATTGCAGTTCTCCCCTGGTGCCTCGAAAAAAAAAATTTTTGCCGGTGACCGCGATTTCTCACCGCCGGAATATTTGAAATCAAAAAACCAAATTGTTTTAATAGTTAATTAGTTTTCCTCATAATTGACGCCAATTTTTTTATTTTATCAATTTTTAAATTTGTTGCGATTATTTTGAAGTTGAAATGTCGATTTTTTGACAATAAAATCGACCTATTTGTTATTGTAAGATTAATAGTAATTTGAAAAATTAAAAAAACTTGACGTCACTTGATAAATTTTTGTATGTAAAATATCTGTACAAATTTCTAAAACGATTGGTTCAGTAGTATTTGCGGAATGGTAACAACAACTAATCGACTTTAAAAATCACATGTGAAAATCGATTTAAAATTTTGTACGCCAACTTGGAGCAACGGTCATTAAAACTATTATAAATCCGTCAATTTTAGAGATCTTATTTGTTCAAAATATTAAAATAAAAAAAAGGTATTAAACTTTACCTCCCCCTTAAATATATTTAAGTTATAATTTGCATTTAGTTCACAAACAAAGTAATAAGCAGTAAGCCAATTAAGAAAATATGTGTATACTGTAAAAACAGTCTAAACAATTTTATTATTTCTATTTCAATATATTGTACTAAAAATATTTTTTTACATATGGACAATGATAAATAAAAACCGTTAAAACAGTATAATTAAATATCGGTTTGAGTTAAACAGTAGAGTTGCGGTAACTAAAAAAGACTACTAAAATTAAAATTAGAATACTTACTAATAGAATCAGCTTTATAAACACACTTATAGACTTTAAATAAAATGGCATTTAAAGAGGTAATTAATACACCTTAATAAGTGTACTTTTAACATTTTATTATTGTAAGTTAGAGAATAGAACAATTTAATGCGCACCATTCCAATCTCGTAAACATTAAGAGTTAAAGATGGTATAAATATATTAAAAGAGTTACAAGGTTATTACTGATTTTTTTTTGGCATTTTATGCTTTTAAATTTAATGTTTAAAACTAAAACCACTTTCTACAAACTCTTGTTTTTTTTGATTTCGATTGGTAGCTTATAAAGTTATTTAAACAATTAATTTTATTTCTTAACCGATGGTCTTTTAAAAATGATATATTTTTTTGGGTTTGTAATCTTTATGAAGGCTGATATGGAGCTCTCTCCGGCCCCGGAATCAAACTTGGGTTGCTCGGCTGATAAGCAGGGTCAGTGACCACTATGCCACCGAGAGAGAGAGGTGATTAGAATTTCTTAAACGTTTGAAATCCAGCCCAAGTGCATTTCTTTATGTAAAAAATATTTTAAAAATATTTTTATCAATTTCAGCACACATAGTAGATAATATAGTAATAAATATTCAATACTTTTGGTTTATTAATATTTTTATTATTATTTATAATGTCTTTTAGGTTACGTTTTACTTTTAAAAGGTTTATATAGATACTGGTGTTGAATAATTAAAAACAAGTAATTGTCAAGTTCTTAGCGTTATTAGTATGCCATGTCGATTTTAATTGATTTTTGTTTTTATGTTTAACTTAGCCTGCAAATTAAATTTATAGCCACAATCCAATTTATTTCAATCTGGAATTTTTTGCAGTTTAAAGTACTATTTTACGAAAACCATTTGGAATTAATCAAGTACTCCAAGTATAAGCTAATATGATCTTTACAACTAAAAATTTTGTATAACGTTAACAGAGTTTATCATAAATAAAATTACCAAACTATTAAACATTTTTAACATATTGAAACAAAACTAAAATAAACGGTTTTTAGAACTACACTATTGGTCGCTCTTAAACTGTGTAATAAAATATTAAATCCATAAAAGCCCTTGATTTAATTGCCCTTATGATCAGTTTACCACAAAACACTTGTAAATATGAAAGCTATAAAATGTTTCTTTGCTCATTCACTTAGGGCAGCAAATCGACCAAAATTACGGTTACAAGCAAAGGGGAACGTACAGTTATGTTATAACCAATAAACTGGCTACCGCAATTTTATGGTTTTACCACATAGAAAGAAAGTTAGATCGTTGATTGAATCAGGTTGCTAATTTTGTTAAGCTTGATTGTAAAACAAACAGTCAATTTGGATTAGAGTCATAACGAATATTTATAAAGTATTTACGGTAAAATACGACCTAAATTATTAGCAGAATAAAGAAAAAGATTTCTAAAATTCTTGGAACATATGATAGCAAAAAAGTATTTTTCACAAAATAAAACAATATTTCATAATATAACGAAGAACTATAAAAAGGTTATTCTAGTTTATAAAATTTCAACATGATGGAATATTTAACTGAGTTAAACAAATTATTTTAATAGCTTAACAATAGACTTTTTCATTTTCACGACCAATGCCCTAGGTCGATATTATATCCACATGTCTATATTATTAACGTTCTGGTTAGCATTAAAATTCCTTTATGAATTGTAGTGTCTACCAGCTCTAACTATACTTCCTTAAAAGGGGCCGAGACCTTTTACAGCAGCGTTTCTCAAAGTATGTTCCGCGGAACCCTGGGGTTCCGCACGACTTCGGCAAGGGTTCCGCGAAAAAAAAATCTCTCAGTCCAGAATCCTGATTGGATTTCGACTTACGTATTATCGAAAAATAAGTATCGCATGCAATAAGCTGGACGCGGAGCCCGATATGAGACTGCAACTTTCATCAATAAGACCCAGTGGCAGCTCTTGGATTTTCAAATTTTTTTATCTAAAAAGTGAGACATGAGATCCACACTAAATTTACCAGATGCTATTGGCCTTAAGGGAACACTGGTAAAAAAATGCTAAAATATCTATGTTTTTCTCATGCCTGGGAGTGGCGCCCCCTACAACACTTAGCATTCTTGACTCCATTCAAAGAAGAGCTGTTTGTCTTATTAATAATCCCACACTTACATCTGTCGCTCTTTTATATGTATTTTCATGGCTTCGAAGTGTTGGCGAGTATAATTCCTCCTCTGGCAGCTCCTAGCAGAGCAACACGTAGTGCCACTTTTATACATCCTTTTACAGTCCAACTAAAGGCTTCCAACTTCCAACTTTGTTTGTTCCTTTATCCCTGTCCAGACTATGGAACCTGCTACACGCAGAAGTTTCCCTTTTTCCAGATCCTCTAATATTTAAGTCTCGTGCGATTAAACTCCCTTTTACCACACTTCAGACAGTCACGGTGCAGTACGGCCACAGCCTTCGTGGACTGTCCCAAATTGTGTGTAGCCTTATCTATGTATGAAGTATCCTTTTTATTATTTCATGTTCAAATTCCTTTTAGGTTTTTTAATAAAATATTTGTATGTGTATTACTAATATATTTTGTAAAAAATAAATTATAACTATATTACGAGTCTATCGATTTTGAATTTACAATGAAAATAAAAAGCATAAAATTTATTACCTTTATGATTTGGCAAATAAGCTTCATTAAATAAAAATTAAAAATAATTGTGTTATTTATACGTTTCCTTAGAACAAAAGGACCTAAAAAATTCAGCTTTTTTAGTATAAACTACCTAAAAAACACGAATAGCTGATATCACTTTTTTATTGATCATCTAACAGAGAAAAGTAGCGACGGTAAATAACTTCACTGTCTTCAAACTTACAGTAGTGTGTACAAACTGTAATTGGATTACTTGGCCGATATTAAAAAGAAACTGCTTAAGTTCAGGCCCAAAGGCATAGACAGAATTGGCCATTCCATATTGTAAAGCACCAGCCGCTTAAGACGAATTTTGACTGGAAGAAGTAAGTCAACATAAAAACGATTGAAACTGCTAGGATTAAGGATTAGAAAAAATGTGTGATCTGTACCAACGTGCAAGGTTATTTTGTGTGAACTATAAAATTTGCAGATATTACACAAATAATAAAATTATGCAGTATAAATGATTTGTTTTGAGCCACAGTGAAAAAACTGGAACCTAATCTGGGTGTCCCAGATATTTTACTTTATTTTTTTATTATCATACTTTACAGTATGTGCATTAGAACAAAGCTTAAAGATTGTTTAAATGTATTTGTTGTTGATGTTGATATTATAATAAATTGGTCTGGGCCTGGTTTAGTACTAAATTTTGCCTTCAACATAGAATATTATAAAAATTTACCTAAACGCGAAATCAAATTTTTAATAATATTTGATGATCTTCATTATTAACTAACATTATTATATAGAAAATGTTATACCAAATTATGTTTAAAATTTAAAAATACCACTTAAGACTTATCTTTGTATATTCTTTAATTTAACAGAAACTTTAGGTTGCCTTTTTAAGTTTTAATTTTTTTAAATCCTTACGTACACTTGCGTGCATAATCACCGCCAGCGAACGATTTTAAATTATTTTTTTGTTAATATCGAATATAGAGTTGCAAAAATACTCTTTTAATATTTAACATAGCTCCTTATTCCAAGTTATGCATGATTTGTTTTACAACCAATGGTAGAAAATTATAATTTTATAATAATTAAAAAAATGATTCTGTAATTGTGTCAAAAATCGCTTTTGTTTACCTACCGTAGAAAGAAAAGATTCCGATTAAATACATGCCTTTTCATGACAACTTGCCAAAAAAAAACAATTTTAATTGTTTAAAAAATATTGTATTGTATTGTAAAATTTTCACAATAGTATCAAATGTATTAATTAAATAGGACAGAAATACATGCTTGCCCAATTTTCACAAAAAATGGTCCACTTGGCAGAACAATAAACTGATATTAAACATAAAGGTTTCGTATTTTCTTGAGTAAATAAAAGAAACATCTTTTGCATCTAAGGATATGCTTTTTTTACAGCAAATAGGTTTTCTCCTGTTGTGAGTCAATAGACCTATCTAGAAATATTAATTATATCAGGAATTTTTTTAAACTACAAATTTGGTTTCCTTCATGTCGGCCCTTAAATGAATATGCAGTACTAAGTAAAACTATTTTTTTTCTGTGTGGTACCAAATGTAAATTACCATTTATTCCGTTGTTTTTACATAATTAAATTTGTCTTTTATTTTTTTGATTTGCCTTGTGGTTAATTTTTTGTAAGTATAGTTCGGATGTAAACTATGTTTGCAAATTTGGCGGTATTGTTTATTTAAGAGAACAATTTTTTTTCTGGTTATACTGTGGTTAGGATACCTAACCACATTATTACAAAGAATGACCGCAAAAACTGCCTGTTTTTTCACGATTTACAGAGGTATTAGAAAAAGACATATAAATATGTATTTTATACTAAATTACTTATCACAAGAAATTAGAATGAGCACTGTTTTTCGTTTTTTTGCAAATTTTCAAAAATCACCCCTATTTAGGGGTTGGAAAGTTGCCAAATCTAGAGAATTGCGAAAATAACAGTGGTATTAAAAGTTGTTCTCACTGCAATTTTCGGTTCAAATGGACCTTGGAAAAATAAAATAATACATTTCCATTTCTGAGAAGGTTTTAAACCAGCCTTCATGGACTATGTGGGGGTGCCATCATCCCCTTAAATATATAAAATTATATGCAAGTTTAAAAATTTGCTAAACAATAAGATTTTTCTGGACATTTTTAATAACAAATACTTGTATGTCTTCTCCTCACCTCTCTGTGATTTGTGAAAAAACCGGCAGTTTTTGAGTTGTTTTTGCGGTCACTCTTTAAAGGTTTATATTTTGTAAATTAAAGAGCGAAATATGCAGAAGGGCATAAGTGCCATTCTGGAAAATTTTCAATAGAGATAAAAACTTTTTTAACTAGTAAACAAATAAAAACCTTTCTTTCCAAACTCAGTTTTATTAACATAACCACGTACATTAGGTCATGGAATAATAAAAATGATAATATTTAATAGAAAATCTAGTTTTTAGGGTTATTATTATAAAACGGCATAAGTGCCTCAAATATTTCACAGCTGAAATTGAAAACAAATGCTTTACACAAAAAAAACTTAGTAAAATAAGGCAAATCTTAATACAAAATAACAGAACAGAATAATATGCTGTACTAAAAAAAGAGGAAACAAACTTGCCTACTAAGAGGAAAAAAATAGCTCTTCATTTTTTCAATCAGTTTCTTGTAATAGCTTTTATTTTTTGCATTTATGTATGGAACCATGTTTTTAGTTTCTTTAATTTTAGCAGCTGGCTATGGTTTTTTTGGCTTTGAAATGGTAAAATTTATATTCAATTTCTCAAAATACTTTATGGAGATATTTTCCTTGAAAATTTTTACCTCTCGAAATGGATTTAGTTCACTGTAATTTTTTTTTACTTCAATTACTTCTTCTTTTAGTAATTCTTTAGTAATCCTTAACAAAGTAAAATTCCCAAGTGTTCAGTTTTTAGTGTTCCCTTTGCTACAACCATCCAATCAAAAAACTTGTCAGTAAGTTTTACAGTGAAAGGGTTTTTTGTCTTGCACTTGTTATTATTTTAAGCAAATCGCGTGGCACCCCGAGTTTTTTTGTTCTTTTAACTTTTTCTATTAAACCGAAATCTCGGTTACATGACAGAAAAGTGTGCCCCGCCTGTGGGAACCTATGAACGGTTTCACTAGCGTTTCCTTTTGATACTAGAGCAATGTAAACTTCAAGGGTACCTTGGTTTTTGTTCTGACCCCCACAGTTATCGGACCAGAATATGAAGGAAGTCTTAGTTGTATTTAATTGACTGCTTACGTAATCAAAAATGCATGTACCTATCTCATTGCACCCACGTTTTTCGCCGGTTTTGTCCCAGAAATAGAAAAATCGAGTACCTTCGTCTTCGAGGTGCACACCAAAACTGACGCATGCAATTTGACGGCTATAGTACATTTGCGTATGTGTAAGAGCAGGAAAATAGAACTGATTTTGTAGGTCGTACGAAATAACACAAGGGTAGTCTTCCAATTTTGCAGATTTACAATCATTGGACATCATATCCCGGGCTGCTTTAGCTTTCTTGTGATGTAGGTTACGTTTTAGTTCGGCTTCTTTCTTCTGAACTGTGTTCTCGCCAGTTTTTATCTCATTTTTGTAAAAATCGCATTTGGGACATGTATCTACTCTTGGATGACCAAATGAGAGATTGAGTTGCTTTTTGAGAATTGTGTTAACGTATTGCCTTGATACTCGTGGTTGGATATTATTTTCAGTATACTTCAGAAGAAAAGCGGAATGAAGTTTTCGGATATTCAGTTCCTTAGAGAGATATTTTTTAGTGCTTTTTTCACGACCATAGTGACTCTCCCTGGTTGGTATCAATAATATAAAATCAATTATTTTAGATTTCTAAGAATGATCTCGTCTAGGACGTGCTCCTCCTCGTCTATCTTTAACTGTCACACGCTTTTCTTCTATATCAAAAGTTTCACAAAACGTTTTTCTGCAAACTTCTAGTTTTGAATTTCCTGGTAGGAGCAGGTAATACCTGTATGTATGCTGACGCCTACTGGACTCCGGTACTTGATAAGAACCATTACTGTTGTTGATCACTATAGTTGCCAATCTGCTTAAACAGTTTAAGCCTTGCTTCGTGAGTTACGGACTTACAGACAATTACACTTACACAAAAGCTGAAAGAAAAAACTAAGGTTACGACTAATAACCAAATAGTAGATAAAGCATCCCATTTATAAAAATTTTTCAAATGCAATCAAACGTCGATCTAGATGTTTTAATGAGCTGAAAAGAGACAGACTGCAGCAACAACGAACAACGAACGTACTACTGGCCGCAATTTACTGAAATTACGCAAATAATTAAATTGAACATAAAAAAATAATAAAAAAAATAATAAAATTAATTAAATTAACCAAGCAATTCAATAAAATGGTCTAAAAATACTCTTAAAAAATATCGACGTTGTTTTATTAATCACGTCCATGCAAAGATATATTGAAGGAACTAGGTATGTTGTGTGGACAAAAAAGAATAAAATAACTAACCTTCTCAGGAGGGGCTTTTTTTCCAGGAGCGAAATGTGTCACCGTTTTGTAAGTCTCTCCTTTATTTTTTCGTATCTGTGCATCTTTACGAAAATCTTCAAGACTTTTCTCTCTACTTTTTCTGAAATTCATGTGGAATACTTCCACTCACATCCGGCACGTGATCACTCATTTTTGCTAAAAATGCCACGAAACAAGCGTATTATATCTGCTTGAAACAATAATTTTAACTGAACGAGAACTGAACTTCCTAATGCCGACAAGATTTTGCTCGAGTTCATTCGTGTTTTATAGTGTCAGCGAATGCGTCATTTATGGTACTTAGGTTTGTTTGATAAAAATTCTTACTAGAAGTACGAAAGTACGAACCGCTACAATAACGCTATTTTTATTTATGCTGCAAGTAACAGGCGGCACACAGGCTCTAATACTGTATTAAAGTCGTTTTTAAAAAAATGATACTTAGGCCCTTGTGCATATTTCGCTCTTCAATTCATACACTTTACATACAGAAACTCTTTAACCATCTTAAACACATTTCCTAAATCTGCAACCCTTACTGGTTCTCAAGAAGATATATAGGCGGTTTTTCTTTACCCGTGTAAGCTGCATCGATTATTTTAAACCATAAAAAGATTGCGTTTTAAGCTTACATTAATCAGCTCTTATCTATCGAGCTATAGTTCAGTGACAGATTTTAGTGTTATTATCGCTATATGTTCATATACTTATTATTCCAATTACTCTCTTTGTATTAAATAACTATTATATATACACATATAAATTACTGCCCCAAAGAAGATAATGATCTTAATAGCCTGTAATTAATGGAATTACGGGGTACAAAGAAAATTACTTAATAACTTTTAAAACTTCGCATCAAAAGCGAATCCAATTTTCCTTATTAAATTTGGTCCCCACTTTATCCAGTGCGGCTCATTAATTATAAAACAATTATTTATTATTTGATGTATCTTATGTTAAGTTATATCATTATTATATTAACAATAAACCCTTATTAAGAATAAATTGCAAAAGCAATATTTTTATTATTGTATTACCCAGTCACTGAAAAAAGAAAAAAGGTCTGTACTTTACATGGGATATATAGGGTTATTTATTTTAATTAAAGAGGGCTTTATTTTTGAACATCCCTGTACTTTTTTTAAAACGAATATAGCCATTTCTTGTTATTTCTTCCGTAGAAAACATTTAAAACAAAAACAAAAGAGTTACAGCATAAGTGACGTATTTTTTAAATGGAATGCCCCGTATATTTTTATATCAATAGATAAAGATTTTCACGAGAAATTCGGTGATATAGGGATGCTGGGTTTCTTTCTTGCGGTTCTGCTGCAATTGTCTAAAACCTGCATGATACCATATGGATAGTTTCACTTGAAAAAACCTGGCTGCCACAGGTCGCAGGTGCTTTTTTGTCAAAGTCAAGAATTTTAAAAGTACGTGTATTACTTTTTGGAGGAGTTTTATAATAAGATTTTCATCAGAAGAACGGCTTTAAATTATAACTCTCTATTATAAATGTGAGAAAACGCCAGAGAAACGCAACGAAGATATGTTGCCAATTTCCACGGAAATATATCAGTAAAAACGATTTTAAAACTGAAGGTCTTATTCGAAGAAACAAAATCGTTAAATATTAAAAAAAGTACAACAATGAGAAGAAGAAACCGGGAACGAGCTATTTTAAATTATTTTACTTTGTATCCCATGAAGTTAATTACTGACGCAGTAAGAGACTTGAGGTATGGCCCTGCAAGAAGAAGAGTAACCTATTAGACGGTTCAGAGAACACTGAAATATTTTAAGTATCTTCCATATCACGTTCTTCCAGTGCAGCATTTAACACGTGAACAAAAGGAACTTCGCTTACACTTTGTTTCCCAAATTTTAAACCATGAACAAAATAACGGTCCTATACCCTGTTTCAAACGATTCTTTGGACGGATGAAGCTACGTTCACTACATCGGGAATGTTTAACCGACGCAATAGGCACAGCTGGGCAAGACAAAATCCCAGGAAATTTCAAGAGATTAAATACCAAGAGAGATCTCTATATGTCTGGTGTGATGTCCTTAACAATGGAATTGTCGGGCCAATATTCTATAAGGGATCCTTTACTGGAAAAAGATATCTTAATCTTCTTGAAAACGATATTAAGGATATTTTAGAAGAATTTCCACTCGAAACGTATCGCAAGATAATTTGGCAACAAGACGGAGCGCCGCCCCATGCTGTTTGTCAAGTTGTGCAGTATCTGAATTTTGGACACTTTTCTCTGGAGTCACTTGAAGAATGTCTTTTGCGAAAATGGGAACACAAATACGTAAAAAATGAGAGAAAAATTGTAAATGAAATTAATCGTCTTAACCAAGATCTTTAAATAATATCGGCGAGCTTAGAAATGCTAAGGAGGGGTTATAGATCATGTTTCGAAAATAACGGGGTCATATAGAACATTTAAATTATTAGTAATATTATAATTTTTTGTTTGAAGTGTTCTTATTACCACCATATTTTATCTCGTATTGTATTTTAATTTTTTCCGTTTATTGTAATTTTGCTTCTTGGTTAAGAAATAGATTTATCGTATAATTTTTAGCATATAATCTAATTTAAAGCCGCTTTTCTAATGAAAACCTCATTATAAAACTACTCCAAAAAGTAATAAACGTATTTTTAAAATTCTTGATTTTGACAAATAAGCACCTGTGACCTGTGGCAGCCAGGTTTTTTTCAGGTGAAACTATCCTTATAGTATCATGCAGTTTTTAGACAATTGCAGAAAAACGCAGGAAATAAACCCAGCAACCCCTATATCATCGAATTCCTCGTGAAAATCTCTATCTATTGTTATAAAAATATACGGGGTATTCCATTTAAAAAATACGTCACGTGCTGTAAATCTTTTGTTTTTGTTTCAAATGTTTTTCTGATTACGAGTAGATTATTGAATTCTACGGAAAAAAATACCCGAATTGGCTAAATTCGTTTTTGAAAAAAGCACAAGGAAGTTTAAAAATAAAGCCCTGTTTACTTTAAAATGAATTACCTAATGGATGCTCTTCAACCAATTGGATTTGATTGGTATGTCACTACAGCTATAAAGCAGTGTAACGGCTTAGCGCAAATTTGGATCACCTTTCAAAATTTACGCATTTTTAGGGATTAAATAAAATATTTAACGTAAATGCCAAATCAAAAAAAAACGAGATTTAAAAAATTATATTATCAACAGCTGGGTAAAAAGCAAAAAAACTTACTTTTTTACTTTCAAGATTTGTTACATAAAAAACACAAAGGATCCTGAGCATTAAATCATTTGAAAATATGCCAATAACGTAAGCCTATAAGGACTTTTATAAAAAAAAGGAAGTGAAATACTGACTTAATTTAATGTAATATATGCAAAGGACCATGTCTTGAAAGGGCCAAAACTGTTTCCTGTCAATTCTGCATAC
Source organism: Listronotus oregonensis (assembly GCA_019359885.1). Taxonomy (NCBI): domain Eukaryota; kingdom Metazoa; phylum Arthropoda; class Insecta; order Coleoptera; family Curculionidae; genus Listronotus; species Listronotus oregonensis. Next base: position 24,225 of record JAHBCN010005543.1, on the reverse strand, counting down.
GAAGGGGAGGCTTTTCTATACCTTTTATTCCAAAATTAGGCTCTAGCCTTTGCTTATTATATTCGTATAATATGGCGGAAAATAAGTGTCCCTTCTTGTCATGCACATGACACCTTACCATGAAATTTTACGTTCATCTGAAATACATGGAATTTTACTCAAGTTTGTTTCGTGTTCTATGCTTTACATAAATGTATATAGGTATATAAATTTTCCTTTAATTTTAGGGCTACTTAATACAACACAACAAAGTTTTTCTAGTGTTTAAGGAAAACATTTAGATATTTAAGAGCTTATAAGATAAACTTAAAGCGTAATAAAAAAATGATTACTAATCATTAACTGTTGGTCTGTAGAGGTTATTCGAAATTTTATAAATTCCTAAAAAACAATATTTATACAGTCTATTTATTTAATCATACATGTATTTTCAAATGATAAGTAAAAGAAAAAGAGAGAAATCGACATATCACAATAGCCAAGATATAAATAAAAAATTAACAAATTTATTTAAAAAAGCTTAAAAACATTTAAAATAAATATAACTTATAAAATTACCTGAGTTTCTATTAGGCTTTAGATATAGAGCTTAATACTAGTGTGTTGGACACTTTATAAAATCTCAATAACACTAAATGCTTGGACTTCCATTGTCTTTAGTTGGTAATTGTTACACAACGTTTCGGTTAGTGATCTATTTCCAACCGTTTTCAAGTGATAGCTAAAACTATTCCTAAGAGCTACGACTTATATATTATTCCTTGTTCACCGAAGCTTGACCGACTTTTTACGGTTCAGCAACGGCTACCACATATTGGAAATATCGATGCTAGGCTTGCTTAATACATTTTGGTTGTTTACAACTATTACAGCTTTTTTAAATTTTGTTTTCTTCCAGTGGGTTTCTTTATGAATGGAATTTGCTTCCGACCATTGTATGCGGCGTTGTTTTGACCAAGCGTGTTTGGCAATCCCTGACTTCGACGTTTCACCTCGTTCCGTATATTTTTTGTGTTCTTTAACTCTAACTAAACTGGTTTCCATGTTTTCCCGATGTATACCTTATCACATTGACAGGGAATTTGGTAGATACAGTCATTTGAAAGATTGTTGTCTAGTCTCGTCTTAGTAAGAATACTTCTTAGAGTAGTTTGGGATTTAAATGCCGTTTTAATATTATACTTATTCGGATCTTTTCCGAAGTTCCTTTAATATAGAATTGTCATAAATATTTGGTTACGTGGAGTCCCGTTCAAGTTAGAGTTTCTTGTCTTATTTTGATACTTTTCGATTGTTTCCTTTACTAGTCTCTCACTGTATATGTTCTGCTTAAGATCCCTAGTTATGTTACCTATTTCCTCTTGCAGGGATTCCCTACTGTTACATAAGGTCACCTTCTCGATTATATAGAGTACGTATAATCCCCTGTTTGGTTTCGTTAGAGTGATTAGAATTCTGGTGTAGATATTGTCCAGTGTGGGTAGGTTTTCTGTATACCGAGGTTTGTAGATGTCCATTATTTCGTTTGACAAAAACGTCGAGAAAAGATAGGGCCGAATTTTGCTCCCTCTGCACTGTGAATTTAATACAAGGTCGGATGCATTTGGATGTTTTAAGGAACCTTCAAGTTCCGCATTACCTGTCCACACATTAAAAGTATTGTCAACATATATTAGCTAAACTTTTGGTTTAATTACTGTAGTTTTAATTGCATGTTCCTCAAACCATTCAAATATCTACACCAGAATTCTAATCACTCTAACGAAATCAAACAGGGGATTATACGTACTCTATATAATCGTGCAGTGACCTTATGTAACAGTAGGGAATCCGTGCAAGAAAAAAAAGGTAACATAACTAGGGATCTTAAGTAGAATGGATACAGTGAAAGACTAGTAAAGAAACCAATCGACAAGTATTAAAATAAGACAAGAACCTCTAACTTGAACGAGACCCCACGTGACCAAATATTTATGACAATTTCATACATTAAAGGAACTTCGGAAAAGATTCGCAGAATCGTAAATAAGTATAATATTAATGCGGCATTTATATCCCAAACTACTCTAAGAAGTATTCTTACTAAGACGAGACTAGACAACAATGTTTCAAATAATAACTGTACCTACCGAATTCCCTGTATTTGTGGTGAGGTATACATCGGGAAAACAAAGAGACCACTCGATGTTAGAGTTAAAGAAAACAAAAAAAATATGAAACGAGGTGAAACGTCGAATTCAGGGATTGCCGAAACACACTCATAAAGAAACTCACTGGGAGAGAAGAAAATTTAAAGAAGTTGTAATAATTGTAAACAACCAAAATATATTTAGCAAGCCTAGCATCGATATTTTGAATATCTGGCAGCCGTTGCTGAACCGTCAAAAGTCGGTCAAGCTTCGGTGAACAAGGGATAGTAGATAAGTCGTAGCTCTTGGGAATAGTTTTTAGTTATTACTTGAAAACGGTTGGAAATAGATCACTAACCGAAACGTTGTGTTACAATTACCAAATAAAGACAATGGAAGTCCAAGATTTTAGTGTTATTAAAACCATTACATTGTCTAACACTTTCAAAACCACTTTATAAATGTTATTAAAAATTATTTTTAAAAATAAATGCACTTATTACATGACATGTTTCGTAGCACTGCTACTTTATCAGATGTCTAAATGATACTAACAAATAAGTTGAGACATTTACCTAAATAGAAACACCTAATTTACATAATATTTATGACATAAGGATTTCGAAAATACTTAATTATTGATATAAAATGATTGGAAATTACGTACATTTAAAACAAATTTAATAAGGGTGAGTTGTTACCACCCAATTAATCATTTAAAATATTGCCTGTTTTCCTAATTTTATTAATTTATGAAGATTACAATAAAGTCAACTTTCTGCATTTATGTGTAAAATTTTAAAGTTATTGTTAAATGCATGATATTCGGATAATAGATGCTTTGCGTATTATTTAAATAAAACATATTATATATATTATTAAAAAAAAAACAAAATTCAGGATACGCAAAGCATCTATTATCCGAAAGTCATGCATTTAACGATAACTTTAAAATTTTACACAATGAAAATAAAAGCAGAAAGTTGACTTTATTGGAATCTTTACAAATTAATAAAATTAGGAAAACAGGCAACATTTTAAATGATCAATTGGATGGTAACAACTCAACCTTATTAAATTTGTTTCAAATGTACGTAATTTCCAATGTTTTATATCAATAATTAAGTATTTTCCAAACCCTTATGTCATAAATATTATGTAAATTAGGTGTATCTATTTAGGTAAATGTCTCAACTTATTTGTTGATACCATTTAGACATCTGACGAAGTAGCAGTGCTACGAAACATGTCATGTTTTTATTTTTAACAGAAAGATAAAAAATAAAAATTGTTAAGATTTGAAACGTTATAGTTGTTTCTTTTACGTATTTACTTTGCCATATTAATTTTAAAATAGGTAAAAATATGCTCTAGGAGAACGACGCCTAATAAAAGTAGTTTATAGTAAAAAAAGAATCCAAAGAAATATGTTTAATCCGATTGGAAGACTAGGTTATGTCACCTATAAGACGTTAAACAGGAAAAACATCCATATTTTATAATTTCGATAAGTGATGTCGAAAGAAATGCACGTTATTGGGCTTTATTTTTTCAAAATTTTTAGGCCAGACTACAGGTTACTTATTTCCTCTGGCAGGGATTCCTTTCTTTTACATATACTTACTCTATAATCATGCAGTGACCTTATGTAACAGTAAGGAAATAGGAAATAAGTAACATATCTAGGAATCTTAAGCAGAACCGATACAATAAGAGACTGGTAAAGAAAATAATCAAAAATATCAAAATAAGACAAAAAAACTTTAACTTGAACCATACTCTGAAAGACCAAATATTTATGGCAATTTCATATATAAAAGGAACTTCGGAAAAGATCAGCAGAAGCGCGAATAAGTATTTCATTAAAATGGCATCGGCATTTAAATCCCAAACTACTCTAAAAGTATTCTTTCTAAGATGAGACCAGACAACAATGTTTCAAATAATGACTGTATCTATCAAATTTCTTGTAAATGTGGTAAGGTATACATCGGAAAAACGAAAAGACCACTTAAAGTTAGAGTTTAAAAATACAAAAAACATACGGGACGAGGTAAACAACAACGCATACGATGGTCGGAAGCAAAAACTATTCATAAAGAAACCTACTGGAACAAAAAAACAAAGAAGCTGTAATAATTGTAAACAACGAAGATGTATTTAGCAAGCCAAGTATGGATATCCCGAATATCTGGCAGTTGTTGCTGAACCGTGAAAACTCAGTTAAGCTTCGGTGAACAAGGGATAGTATATAAGTCATAGCGTTTAAGAATAGTTTTTAGTTATTACTTAAAAACGGTTGAAGATACATCACTAACAGAAAGGTTATTTAACAATTAACAAATGAAGACAATGGAAGTTCAAAATTTTAGTGTTATTTCTTAGAACATTCTTCGATTCAACTAGATAATTATTTCCAGAGTCGTACTGTGTATAAACAATTTTCAAACACAAATAGCATTTTTATCTTATGACAGTGCACGAGGGCTTAAAGCCGCACCGTGGTTGGGGGTAAAGTAAGTGATGGCTTATTAACTTACTATGAACCCTAGGTATAAAAGACTTAATAAAGTGGAAATTTTGGTTCCTGTTTGAATATATTGTAAAAGGATGCATGAGAAGGCAATCTATGTTGCTATATTGAAAGTTGCCGAAGAATAAATTATTATGGCTTATTTCTTAAGACAGAAGCCGTAAAAATACTTATAAAAGTGAGACAGATTCCTTAAGACCGGGATAGACGTACCGTCTTGTCCATCAACTTTCTTGCGCAAACTTAAATTGTACGATTTATCGCAGCGTTAGTGCTGCTAAGTCGGCAGACTTATTAAATCTGTACAGACAATTGTTTGGCTTGAATGAAATCAAACCTGCCAGATATTTTCCTGCGTGTACAGACTTGTCTAGCGATAAGTTGCATTGTGTGGCAGTTCTTTCAACCTATTAATTCCGTCTTATAGTCTTCTAGAGTATCCTTGTGCAGAGCTGAGGCAAATTTTAACTTTAAATAGTATATTGGATAAAAGTCTGTCGGACCTGCGTCTCATGTCAAGGGACTTCCTTGCGGATTTCATTAATTTATATAGAGAAAATCCATGCCTCAGTCATTAAATTGACATGTGATAATTGTTGTCGCTAAAGTAACCATTCTTTTGACCACTTGGAACGTTTTCTTTTATTTACTTTTCGCTTTTTTACTACTATGGCAATTGCAGCCGCACACCTTAATAGATCGTCAGCCATATTGCTTTAATTGATCAACAAAACTAAATAGTTAGGCGTCAAATAAGGATTAAATTCTTGCGTACAATTTAAGTTTGCGCAAGCAAGTTGATGAACATGACAAAGCGTCTATCCCGGCCTTTACTGCGCGTCAATATACAAGACAAAAAAATCTCCTGTAAAAATGGAATTATTAATAAGGTGAACAGTTTTTTTTTGTTTATATGGCGCAACATTTTTGTAAAATACTACATTTTTTGGTAACAGAGTATATTTACCTAGCATGTTTATCTTTCTCCCATTGTTGATAATCGTATACAACCTGTGCTCATAAAATGGACAACTTATAAATTATGGACTGAAAAATTAGCGCTTGATACTTGAAGGAAAGTGTCAGCATTTTATTAATTGGGTAAATAACTTACAATTGTACAAAAGATAGCTTGCTGGTAATACATTTTTATATACTTAGTAATCTAACATATTGCGGTTGGGGGACTCAACGGTTGACGCGTTAATTTTGTAGTTCACATATTTCATCGATTATTGACTTTAATTGTCTGTTCATTTAAACTGCATAAAAATGGTTGGTTATAAATTATCAATATACTACTAGTTCGACGTGTTCGGTGGCTGGAAGCTTAAAGACGCTGCTTTTCCGAAAATTTTTGTAGATTAAAGAGTTGGAGAACACGTCAAAATGATACTGTTTGCGAATTTTCAGCCGATTGCCTTTATAACCATATTCGTTTAAATAATACCTGTCAAAATATGATATACATGAACTCTTGCCTTTTTATTGTCTTTTTTTATATACAGAGCCTTAAGGTAATCTGACTAATACTGACACTAATAAAATTTGCGTCCTAAAATCTCCTGGTATTGTATGTTTTTGCAACAAATAACACCGTTTATTTTTAGTTTAACAATATTACAATATAGTCCGGGAGGCCACTGCAAAAAAGAAAGCCAATAAGAGATATGCACAAAATTTTTTCATATTACGGTAAACTATAGGCCATTCAAAATGTATATATAACCTTTTTTATACAGCTTATTAAAAAGCATAATTTTTTTATTTTACATTTCTTCGTAACCCTTATAGTTTTTGAAATATTTGCGTTTTTATTTTAAAGTTAAATCGTTAATTCTCACAACTAAAAAGGACTAAAAAAAATTATATAAAAAATGACGTAGTTTTATTGGAACTTTAATTTTGATTAAATACTTTTTTTTCTAGCATCAATAGTTTTTGAGATCTTTTAAAAATACCGATTCATTACAATTTTTTTAAGGTAAAAAAATGCAATTTGAACTAGCTGAGCTAAGGCAGCAGTACGGCTTTGAATGGACTATAGTTCAGAAATTAAAACCTGGAGCTAGATTGTTGTACAGTTTTGTAAAAGAAGTCTTATGTTTAGGGATAAGAAGCAAATCCTTCATTCGTGTACCATTATTTGAATTTAAATTTTGAAATAAATGTCTATTTTGTTAACCAAAATAATGAGAGGGTGCTTTTTATTCCGTAGAAGAGTTTATTGAAAACCGAAGACCTTAAGATTGATGCTTACTTAACTATGTCGTGGATTTTGTGTTTATACTGTAAACGACTAAATTTCACTTTGTATTGCTTATTCAGTGTACAGCAATTTTAGGTGGTGTCTAGCTGTAATTATATGTTTTTATATTTATTTTATTTATTACACTTAACTTTGTATATTTTGTGTTATGTGTGTATGTAATTAATTTCTTTATTAAGTTGACTTTGTATCTTATTATGTACCATACAATAATCATTATTTCTTTATTTGAATATGTAAATTTATGTGTGACGAACCTATGTACTACAATGTACCAAACTGGTTATAAAAGCTATTCTATTCTATTTTATTCTATTAATTAAAAAAAACCATTCGTATCTCTTATTGGCTTGTTTTTTGCGGTGGCTTTCCGGACTAATAGTTGCGTACCGCAGCGTATACCGGGTGTTGCTCCGTCGAGCGGGACATAGGGAATCCCATGGAAATTTTGAAGTGGTCCAATATTGGCTCCCCTAATTATTTTAGAAGAAAATATTATTAGGATTTTTTAAAGAGCACAAAAAGTTGTACCCAGTGTACAAATTTCAGCTCTTCTACCCGCCAGCTGAGCTAAATGCTAAAATAAGTTACGAATCTCCAAATCTTCTTAGCGCCCTGTATTATTAGAAGTTTATAATAAAATACCAGAAAAATTATTTAACCTCTTACTTTTAAGTTTTCAGATCAATGTCACATCATTTTTAAATAATGAACTACTCAAATCAAGAAAAAATCACTATTGTAAAATGGTTTTATCGGGTAAATAGTTATCGAAGAGAAGCGGACATGTTTGCAGCCTATTTTCCCAATAGGTCAATACCAAGTAAATCGACAATAGGACGGACGATAAAAAAAATTGAAACTACAGGCACAGTAATCAATAATTGCAAATGTGAAGAAAATCGACGTGAAAATCAGAGACAAATTGTACAAAACGAGAGGGATTTAGACGTGATACTTTGTGTAGAGGAGGCCGAAGGAAACATTAGCACGAGACAACTGGAGGACATTACTGGACAAGACTACAGCACAATATCTCGAATTTTAAAAAGATGTAAATACCACGCTTACAAGTACGAAAGACACCAAGAATTAAGAGACGGAGACGAAATACGATGACAGGAATTTTGCTTTGAGATGATGGAGAGGACAAACACTGACAGAGGTTTTTTACAAAATATTTGCTTTACTGACGAATGCACTTTTACATTGAACAAGAACCCAACATTCAAAATTGCCGGTATTGGAGTAACGAAAACCAAAATCGATTTGTTGAGACAAGGACTCAATATTCACAAAAAATTAATGTTTTGGCGGGAATTTTCGGCCACCATATCCTTGGACCATTTTTCCTTGACCGAAATTTGAATGCGCAGTACTTTCTGGAACTTTTAGAGGAACAAATTTTGCCTGCTTTGAACAACCTTGCTCGTGAAAATCAAGAGATTTGGTATCAATTGGATGGCTGCCCAGCACACAGTACCAGAGCTGTGCGCGAATACATGAACAACGCATTTAATAACGACATCATAGGCCCGAACCACGCAATATGTTGGCCAGCCAGGTGTCCGGATCGTTCGCCAAAAGATTTTTTTCTATGGGGACATTTAAAACTAAGCTTTATACCAATAAAAAATATGAAAATTTAGACCAGCTAAGGAAAGCTATTTCCGCTGAATGTGCCAGAATATCGATGTACCAACTAGCCAACGTAAGAAATGAGTTTTATAATCGGTTGGGTTATTGTCTGGCAGTTAATGAAGGAATATTTGAGCATTTGATTAAATCCTGATATTTTCGTCATAAATTGATTTCTAAATGTAGACAAATTTGTTTTATTGTCTTGCGTAACTGTGAGTGCATGTGTTGGAATCAGCTGTAAACTAAAATAAAATGCGAGGATTCTTTTTGAAATTCCCGTATAAAATTGTTCAGTTTTGACAATGACATTATAAATTAATGATCTAAATTGTCACTGATAAATCGATATTGTGTTTTTATTATTGATTTCTAGAGTACAGGGTGTATAATGAGATACTACGTTGCAGAAGTATTTAAGCAGTTTACTCTTTACTGGTTGGTTGAAAAATGCTCAAATTTTCATTTTGGGTGGAACTTATTGTGCTCTTCAATAAATCCTTATAGCATTTTTGTCTAAAATAATTAGGGGAGCCAATATTTGACTACTTCAAAATTTACATGGGATTCCCTATGTCCCGCTCGGCGGAGCAACACCCGGTATAATTTTTAATGGAAAAGATTAGGTTTAAGTGTGGCAAAGCATATAGTATTAGTTAAAAACTAGCAAAGGTTTTAAGCGCATATTGGAACTAGGAAATACATTTTTTGATAAATCAGATGGATATTTTTATAAGAGGGCAACAAGCATGCAGAATATTGTATACTATCTTATTTAATTAGTTTTAATTTAAAATATTTGATATTTCTGGTAAAGAAGATGCATTAATTTCATTAAAAGTAAAGTAAAGTAAATTATTTAGTTGTGGTTAGTTGTGGTTAATAAAGGTATACCTTTAAAAATACCAATATTCTTACTGTAAAAAAATAAATAAATAAAAAATTAATATAAACTATTTACGTAAAGCCAAAGCCCAAAAATATTTTTTAACAATTTAAATTTTTCATCCGTAAACAAACAAAAAATGACGGCTGATTACTAAATATTCTGCTAGAAGTACTAGGTATTAAAACAGTTTTGAAATAACTGGTATGTTGTATTAGGGGATTATTACATTAAATGAACAATCAATAAGTTTTGTTGTTTCCAAATTTTAAAGCTACTTAAATTTAATCCTCTTTCAACGTACCTATAGTCGGTTTTAATTGGTTGGCCTAAGTGTAAAACCGTAACATCAATATTTTGTTGGTTGGCAACGCTATGCTTTGGTCCCCTATAATCCCCCTACTTAAGCTCTATCTCAAACATAGTGACAACAAATTCATCTTGGGACAACACTAATAATTTCGGTGCATGACTAGGGCTAAATGTAATTAGGAAATGAGGAAAGGGGTTTATTTACTATAGACAATAAATTTTGAAAAAAGCCTAACAATCCTAAAACTTACTTAAAAAATTACAGAAACAAAGGTATACTTTTCTCCTATTTATACACATAGGTTAAAGATGTCGTATAAAGCAACTAAGTTATTATTGTACAGAATTTCATTATTTCTTTCATGTCGTAGGAAAGACCTAATTAATTGAAAAAAAGGTTTTAATTTACATAGATTTGCTGCAAAAATAATAAGTTATTATAAAAAAAAAGTTTAAAAAAGTCATCATAATACTACAATTTAAGCATATTTTTTTTATGTAATAATAAAGCTGATATTTGTATCGAAATTGTAACTGAGTTAGGCGTGTAAATTATGATACTGGCGATAATTGAGTAAATCATAGAATGTGGCTAACTTTCCTTGTTACTTTTGTTTGTTTAAATCAGGACTAAATAATAAATATGTTTTATAGTTTTGTGGCGGATTTATGTTTAGTCCTTTCAGTTTATTTTATTTGGGAAACTCGCCTTACTACTTTTTGGAAAATGGGACCTCTTCTGTCCAGAACCCGGGGTATACGAGCTGACCCTATCTAGCCCTATTGACCCCTATGAACTTGCAGATCGCCTGCAAAAAAAAGAAGAAAACCCCCACAAAAAAAACCCAAAAATCACAAATACTAATCAACGTTTCGGTGGCAAGTCGGCCACTGTTGTCAAGATAGAAACTAAAACAAAAAAGAATTAAACTTAATTTAAGAAATTTTTGATCTAAAAACTTAGGAAATTATGGTAGCTTTTCTACTTTTTTATGACGTTTTGTCATAAATGACAATAGGTTTTGTGATTGGTCTATGTATAGTATCCAAAAAGACCAGAAAGGTGGGTGGTATGGTGTGTTAATTAATTTTAAGTTTACCTGAATTTACTTTTACTTCAACATCAAGTATAGGTAACCATGTATTATTTAAATTAACAAATATTGATGCTACCCATTTGTCTTTATTTAATAAAATAAATGCACTTTCCTTTATTTTAAATGCTAGAAGCATTCCAGTTTATTGTGTGGTTATTATCAAATGCCCGTTGACAGATTTTTGATTTGTGGAATTCTTTGTTTCTAATATATGTTCTATGTTCTTTTATGCGTTTGGCTAATGGTTTGTATGTTTCACCTATATAAAATTTATGACATTTACAAGGGATATTATATATATTTTTGTGTTTTTGTTTATATTGTATGGTTTTGTTTTTGTTACTTGGGATCTAATGGTGTTTTGCGAATATTAACTTTATTACCTATTCGCTGAATTTTATTTGAAAGCCAGAAATATAATGTAAAAATAGATTTGTAATAGGTCTATTTTAATTTTGTCTTTAATTTGGTTGTTCAAATTTTAGAAAGCATTTGTTTATAAAATGAAGAGAATAATTAGTTTAAATTAAAATATCTTTTAATAATTCTTTTTCAAAACAATGATGCTATTAGCCATTATTATGTGGTAATTAATCATCATAAAGAACACTGAAAATAAAACTACTATGTTTTTACCACTAAAATTTTAGTGGTAAAACATAGTAGTTTTATTAATCAGTGTTCTTCATAATTCTTTTTCATTTTCTTTGTTTTGATTTAAACAAATTATTTTAATTCTATCAAAAAGACTTTTTACAACTCCTTTTTTTACCATTATTGAGTAATAAGAGTTAAAATTTAAGTATCTGTTTGTATGTGTGGGTTTTCTGAAAATTTTAGTTTTAAAATTATTAACATTTTTTTAATTAGAATATCAAGAAAAGGAAGTTGTGAGTTTTGTTCTTTTTCTAAAGTAAAATGAATAGTGGGTTCTTGTGTATTAATGTGTGTTAAATAATTATTTAGACAATTTTCGCCATATTGATAAATAGAAAAAATGTCATCTACATATCTCCACCAAAGTAAGGGTTTATGATGATAATTTTAAACAAAATTGTATTATAAATATTCCATAAAAATATTACTTATTATTGGTGATAAGGTTAACCCATGGCCATGCCAGAAGTTTGTTTTTAAAAGTCAGTGTTATATTGGAAATATGTTGTTTTTACGCAAAAAGTTAATATTTCAAGAATATAGTTTATGTTTAGTTTGGTTTTTTCGCCAAGTTGAACATCATTTTTTATTTATTTCTAACAATATGTAATGTTTTATTGACAGGAATATTTGTGAACAAAACAACAACAATCAAACTTACAAAGGTGTTATTTGGGTCTATGTCAATGTGTATTAATTTTTTTAGAAAATTTTGGGAATTTTTAATGTATGAGTTGCTTATGGATGTGTAGGTCAGTTTATGCAACTAACTATAGGACGTAATGGTATGTGTGTATCTATCTGTAAAGCTGTTTTTATGTTTTTTTTTAATGTTATATATTTGTCTTTTAATAGTTTCAGTTGAATCATTGTTTATTTTTGTATAATTACCATCATTTAAAAGAGACATTATTTTATTATCATACATATCACAGTCTATTATTACTGTTGCATTACCTTTATCTGCAGAAAGAACTTTTATGGTATTTTCTCTTTTTAATAATTGTAATGCTTTTTGTTCAATATTTGTAAAATTTTGTTTAATTTTAAAGGGTTTTTTTAAAGCAATTTTAACACACCATACCACCTACCTTTCTGGTCTTTTTGAATTTATGACAGAACGTCATAAAAAGTAAAAAAGCTACCAGAATTTTCTAAGTTTTTTGATCAAAAATTCGTAAAATTTAGTTTTTTTTGTTTTAGTTTCTATCTTGACAACGGTGGCCGACTTGCCACCAAAACGTTGATTAGTATTTGTGATTTTTGTGGTTTTTTGGGGGGGGTTTCTTCTTTTTTGTTGCAGGCGATCTGCAAGTTCATAGGGGTCAATAGGGCTGGACAGGGTCAAGTAGTAAGGCAAGTATCCCAAATAAAACAAACCGAAAGGATAAACAAAAAACAATTAAATATAAATAAAACAAAATAGAGACTTTTCTTGTTTTTGGATAATCGACCTAAAAATACTTTCCAAAATTTTTTAAAAGTGGTATTATGTTTTAGCGAAAATTCGGTCATTGTTTACAAAACTACGGTAAAATCCGGTTATAGCCACATTAAAGGGACCATAAAAATTTCGTCGTTATATGTAACGGACGCTATATTCGAATCATCGTAAAAAGATGTTTTTACAGATTGATAATCCAACATAAAAAGTTATTTACATTAAACAAAAAAACAAGCGCAACTGATATGTATATATATATATATATATATATATATATATATATATATATATATATATATATATATATATATATATATATATATATATATATATATATATATATATATATATATATTTTTTTTGGCCTTGGATTTAATATATATATATTTTTAGTGAAAATTTTTTTGGGGAATTGGATCCAAAAAAAAATAATCTTGTTTTGTGTGATAATTTACATTTAATTTAAATTTTGACGTTTCGTAGACTTTAACCTTCATCAGAAAAGACAATAAAAGAAAAAATAAAACCGCTTGTTTCAGAATTTAACGATACAAATACAATAACAACCACCTGCAAAAGAAGGGTTCATGTCAGTGCATTATCCTGCATATTTAAAAACATAAACAAACAGACACTGCTACGGCCAAATTACTATAAAAACAAATAACTGAAATATTTTTAAGACGAACATGACTTATGTGTATATGTTTATAAAGCTACTGAAGTCAATACAAATCTATCTGTTGGAATTTTAGTTCTTTTTTTTATTTTTTTGTTTTTTTTGTAAAATAATTCCTTGTTATCAATAATACACCTTTATTAGCATCACCGAAATCAAGTTTTTTTTTGACTAATTAATTATATTATAATAAATTTTATTAAACTTTGGTATCTGATTTTAGAGTTTACGCTTTGGATTTTTCTGAATTTCAATCATTTCGAATAGCTCCCTTTTTTGATTTTTCCGTACGTAGGATTTTTTTACGTTTTCATAGTCGAAAGTATGGTTATTATTTGCCATATGATTGGACAAAGCCGTTCTATTTTTTTGTCATACTTGTGCCCATTAAACCGATTTTAAAGTTGACTTGTTTGTCCAATGTATACGCCGTTACAATCATTCATGGATTTGATACACAATGTTACTCTTTTTTGTTTTGGGATTTTTGCTTTTAAACTACTAAAATTGTTTTTAAAAGATTAAATCCTTTATGCGCAACTTTAATGTTGTGTTTTTAAATGTATTATTAATTTTTTTTTTGACAGCCCGGGAATGTAGGGTAAGAAAGGTAGTTTTCTATTTACATTGGTCTTCGGTTGGCATTTATTATAGGAAACATATTAATGTTTTTTGAAAATTTTATTTATTAAGTCGTTTGGATAATTATTTAGTCTAAGGGCTTGTTTGCTCTTTCTATGATTTTCGCAAATTCCGGGCTGGATAATTTAATTTCCGATCAGCAGGCCAATAAGTACCATTTTTTTTTTTGGGAAATGGGATGCTGGAGTTAAAATTAAGGTATCTGGAAGAAGGTTTCTTTTGTATACCATTCTGTCTTTAGAGATTATTCTTATGGTGAATTGTTAGTCTAGAAAACTGATTTTATTTTGTTGTTCTGTTTCTTTGTAAATTGAAGTTTATTATGTAATATTATTTAAAATGGTTAAGTATCTTGTGTCATGTGTTTTGGTACATGTAATGCAGTCATCTACATATCTATAAAAAAATGGTACTTGGAAATTTAAATTAGATAATACTTTTCTTCTAGGTCTTCCATCACGGAGTTGTTATTACGCTAGAAATGATATTCCCATGGCACAACCCTCTATTTGTTTATAAAATGTATCATTGTATTGAAAATAATGAGAGTTTAATGTTAATTCTACGGCTTCGAAAATTCATTAAGGGATATCAGTGTACTTTCCAATCTTGTGCCATTTTTCTAATTATATCTTTGGTTAAATTTAGGGTACGTTTGTATATAAGAGTAACAACGTCTAGGGATATTAATATGTAATCGTTTGGTGAATTATATTTTTATATTTTATCTTTAAAATCTACGGAATCTTTTATATAATAGTTATTTTTATTTATAATGTTTTGTAGAATATTTTTAAAAATTTAAAAAGTTTTTCGAAAGGTGATTGGATACATGAAACAATTGGTCTTAGGGGGATATCTTTTTATAATTTGGGTGCCATAAATACTAGAATCATATGGCTTACCCAAACTAACTATGAAAACGAAAAAAATCCTACTACGGACAATCATCAAAAAAAAAAAGGGAGCTATACGAAATGATTGAAATTCAGAAAAATCCAAAAAGCGTAAACTCAAATCAGATTACCAAAGGTTTAAGTAAATTTATTATAATATAATTAATTAGTCAAAAATAAAACTTGATTTCGGTGATGCATAAAGGTGTATTATTGATAACAAGGAATTATTCTACAAAAAAAAACAAAAAATATAAAAAAGAACTAAAATTCCAACAGATGATTTGTATTGACTTCAGTAGCTTTATAAACATAACAATACACATACATGTCATGTTCGTCTTAAAAATATTTTAGTTATTTGTTCTTTATAGTAATTGTGTGCCGAAGCGTGTCTGTTTGTTTATGTTTTTAAATATGCAGGATAATGCACTGACATAACCCTTTTTGAGGTAAGCCAAGTTGTTATTGTATTTGTATCGTTAAATTCTGAAACAAGCGGTTTTTATTCTCTTTTAGTTGTCTTTTCTGATGAAGGTTAAAGTCACCGAAACGTCAAAATTTAAATTAAAATGTAGTTATCACAAACAAACAAGTTTTTTTCCCGGATCCAATTCCCCAAGAAAAAAAATTTTGACTAAATATATATATATATATATATATATATATATATATATATATATATATATATATATATATATATATATATATATATATATATATATATATATATATATATATATATATATAACTGCATAGGTAAACAACGTCCCCATCTTTTGTAATTTTTTTGGCCGCTGCGCTGTCAATATTCGTTGTAATAACAGGAGCAAAAAATTAATAAAACAAATAATTTTGTCGCTATAACCAGCTTCGTCAATTGAGCGAAGTCGTTATATCCGGTTGTATTTATATATTTTTCGAGTATTTTTTATATATATGGCTTTAAAAGAGTTAATTAAAATTCGTCATTATATTTGAATTGTCGTTATTACCGGTGTTGCTATTAACGAATTTCACTGTATTATTTAAAATGTACCTATGTATCCAAATTTTCTTATGAAGATTGAAGGTAGTATGTTTTAAATTCATGACATTATATTACAAATAACACATTGTTATTTACATTTTAAATAATTTAATTTTTTTAAACTTTAAGAATGATTAAACAAATAGCTGTTTACAGTGCCCACAAAAGTTCTTTTATAACAAAATTATTATTGTTTACCTTATATCAGTACCACCATAAAAAAATTACCTTAGTTTAAAGAAGAAACCTAAAAATACCCTACAAAATATATCAATTTTGGGTAATATACAGTATAAAAATAAAGTCTGGACCACCCCTAATAATTAAATTATTTTTAGTTATAGTAATAATAAGTATTCATCAGTATTGAAGACCCGAGGTAGCATAAGCATGAAAATAATAAAAAAATTACCTTAAACAAAAGTTTACAAAATGCAAGGAGAGACTTGTCATGATCTAAAAACTGTTTTTTTAATAAAAATAACTAAAAAAATCTTAACTTTAGAATTAACTGAACAAATAACTGTTTACCATACCAAAATAATTTTTTATAAAAAAACAACTAGAAAAGCTGAAATCTACTTATTAGAATCGCTAAAAAAAATACACCTACAGCAAACCTTTACGTTACATTAGAAAAACAAAAATTAGCCCTAGTTTAAAAATAATCCTAAAAGACACGATAATTTTGGTAAATATGAAAACAACCCAAAGTATAAAATAGGTTAAAGGAAATATTAAGTATTTAGATTAAAGTATAAAACAGATCATAAAATGTAAAAAAAATACTACAAAAATAAAATAGTTTTATTAAAAATAAAATAAATCTACTAATATGTTCCATCAGCATAAATATTTTAAAACATACAAACTTTGGTTAAATTTGAGATTTTATAAAAATAATAATTTAAAAATTTAGTTTATTTTCTTGATATCTAGATTTTGTTTTTGCCTTTTCTCGACCAAATTTAAGGTACCATATTGACTTTAAGTTATCACGATAAATTCAGTCTATGATTAAAGTAAGAAAAAAGTAAGGATTGCCTCTTTTTTGTAATTAGATATAATTATCATAGTGTTGACGTCCCCCCTTAACAAGACACATGTAAAGCTGATAATTTTTTGCACTAAATTATTTGTGTGTGCCTCTTTTTTACCGATTTTATTACACGGACTTTTAAAACATTAATTTAAAAATTACATGACCTGTGTACATTTTCTTGTAATATTCTTACCATTTAAATACTCAGTATTATATTCTTTTAAAATTACAGGGTAGAATTGTCAAAGCAAATAAACATTAAATGAAAGGTTGCCGTTTGTATATCTTTCAGTAATTTATCAGCTGTGATGATGTAAAGTATTAATAAAATTAAAACTTTGGATTCGAAGACGTGTAAACTTTTATCCCGCCTTTAATAACCAGACTAAAATTAATTTGCGTCTAAAACAGAT
Organism: Listronotus oregonensis; assembly: GCA_019359885.1. NCBI lineage: Eukaryota > Metazoa > Arthropoda > Insecta > Coleoptera > Curculionidae > Listronotus > Listronotus oregonensis. The sequence continues at coordinate 6,558 of JAHBCN010005543.1, read as the reverse complement.
TATCCGTTTATTAATTTAAACGAGTAAATTGATAATTTAATTTTCTTATATTAAAAATTTGTGAAACTCAAATATAAATGGTAAAAATAAAGAAAAAATATTATGGTGGTTGTAATACGTAAAGTTTTTTTTAGCAATGTTTTACTATTAAAAAAATTTACTATTTTTAAAAATACAAAATACCTTTTTTTCTAGGTGCATCTGAAACTCTGCATAATAAAAGGTTTTAAAATATATTGTTTTGAGATATCCACTATGCCTCTTTTTCTATTTAAGTTTTAATTATTACTTTCTATTTAAATAAAGGTTTAATTTCTGGTTGACACTTCGAAATTTCATTCTTGTTAGTTTTGGTTAGCTGTTAGAACCACTTGTTCTTTAAGGACAGTGGTTCCCAATCCGTGGTTCGCGGACTACAGGCGGTCCACAAGAACTTACAAACTAGCCCGTAATTAAAAAGAACAAACATTTTAGGGATTTATCAAAAAAATAAGTAAAATAATTAAAAACCCATTTATAACCCCCGTTACGGAAGTTGTAAGAAAAAAATTTCAGGTGTTTTGCACAAATATGGATGCCGTATATCAAGTAATCCTTGGAATTTATAGTTGCTATAGTTTGGCCATTTTGATAAATATGTCATAGTTGTTATAATTTATTTCGCAATGGTATACAAGCTATATATTCGGAGAAGTATTTATGAACTGGTTGGGCAAATGCCCAAAAAGAAATAGTAAGGATTTTTCAAGGCGAAAATATTTTGAAATCCACCATATATCGAACAGTTCGAAAAGTTGTCTGATGCCCAGCACGAAAGATTAGTTCGAAAAGTGAAAAATGTTCGTTCGACAGTCTACCAGAAGGGTTGGTCCTCGCTTCCGAATTTCCAACTCAAATGTCTTTCGGTATATTGCTAGAAGTGGTTTAAAATTCCGAAAAAGAAAAAGAGGCACCCAAAAAAACTGATGATCAGCTAGCAAGAATACCCAGGTGCTGTCGCAATTTAAGGCGAGTTCACTTCGCGAATAACAGATCGATTGTCATGGATAATGAAAAATATTTTACCTCTAGCCATGCAGAACTACCAGGAAATTCTGGATTTTACACCGACAATATAGAAAAAACCCCAAATGAAGTTAGATATAAAGCCAAAGCTAAGTTTTCAGATAAAGTATTGGTATGGTGTGCCATATCGGAAAGAGGTGTATCCAGGCCTTTTGTTCCGCATTTAACAAAAGGTGGTACTGTTTTAAAACATCGCTTCGTAAGACCCCTTAAAATAACAGTTTCGCAAAACTATAAAAAAGAAATTAAATTGTATTTGCTGAAAAAACTAGACAAAGTTAAGAACAATACTGATTATATTAAAACTTAATTTAAAAAAAAATAAAGTTTACCCCTTTTTATAGTTTTCTCAATAACTGTCTTTTTTATGTCGAGGCTAGTTTTACTTGGTTAATTTATTAAACGTTACTTTATTATTGTATCCAAATATTAATTTTTTTGACATTTCTCTTAAACTATTTTGTTACAATTTTTATTGTTTTTATATGTTTAA
>JAHBCN010005542.1:0-54601 GCA_019359885.1 Listronotus oregonensis | reverse complement strand
TTATGAAAAACTAAAGTAATAATAAAAAACAACTAAGATTGATTTTTACAACATAGTTTCTGAGATATTAATTTATAAATAATGACAAATTGATCTCATTGAACTCGTGAAAAGAATACACTAAAAAGAATTTGGCAACAACGCTTGTATTTAACCAGTGAATAAGATATACAGCTCGCTTGCGTCACAAACGAATAAGTCATACGGGATTGGCTGAAAATAGTACAGTCGGAGCAAAAATTTGTAGCCTTATGAATAACGATGCACAGTGGGACGGACTTATAAAACGTGCAGGAAATATTTGATTCAATAAAAATTATTCAGAATTATTCTTAAAATACGGATAATTTTTTGATAAATTTTCGTAACTCTAGAAAAAAAGGGCTAAAATTTTTTTTTTGAGATATAGCAAAACTTTTGACAAAATTCACTTATATCCCTGAATGGCACTAAATGCTTTTTTTGTACAAAGTCTTGTTCTGTAAAAGCGACCATTTTCGACAAAACGGGTATTTAATAATAAATAATTGACCAATATGTTACCTAAAAATGTGTCAGCTGTGGAAAAAAAAATAGACCGGAAAGTCTATGGGATTTCCACCTTAATAAATGCTAGACCATGTCTGCCAAAATCTAGAAAAAAGTGATACAATGTTTGGCATAAGTCTCAAAATTTTTCTATTCGGCCATTTTTACGGAGATCCAAAAATGTGTTCAAAAATTTTAATAAAGATAATCCGTATTCCTTGAATGATTTTAAACAATTTTTATTAAATTAAATTTTTCCGGTAGATTTTATAAGAAAAAGTCCCTAATCTTGCGTCAGGTATGATCATTTTTGAGCCAAAAATTCATTTATTTTTTTCATAAAAATCTAAAAACTTTTCTAAAAATAAAAACCAAAATAAAAACCCAAAAATAGGGATCAAAAGGCAAATTTAAGACGAGAATTAAAAAAAATATACGCCCAAACTGATAAACTATATGAGCTGTTGAGTAATTTGAATAGCACAGTGTCGCTTTGCCCCACTGTGCGCCGTGCAGTCCCATTTAACACTAAAGAATTTTTTCTTGTGTCCGAACATCAAGAATAAATTGCGTAGAAAATTTTCGTCGGCAAATAATTTAGCAAGTTTAAAACCATAAAACATAAAAGAGAAAATTTTTAAAGAACCAAGAATTATTTTAAATGCATTTTTTTTTATATTGGGCTCAAAACATAAATAGTGCCCCTCGTATCATTGGAGCATTTTTACTTTTAGCGACAAAATGAAGTTGGAAATATCTTGTGTCCACTGGGAAGCAATCCAACGTATCTCTACGTCGGATGAAATAAGAGACCACAAGAGTATCCTGATAATCGAAGGGGAAGTGATAAGAGAGCTGATAGGACAGACCGGAACAAGAATATGGCCCGGAAACAGGACAAATGTAGCGGAAACACTGACAGGAAGGGTCCCAAGATTAGGACGCTGAAAATATTCACGTGAAACTAATTGTTCAGATCCTTGCCAAGAAAAGGAGAACGTGATAAAGAAAATGAAAATAAAAATAAAAATTTCCTTGTATACGGTAAAAAAGTGTATAATAGTATATTATGTAATAAGAGCGTACATAGATTTTTAGCGCACGCAAGTGAAGTTTGTAAACCGAGCCGTAGGCAAGGTTTGTATTTACTTAATGGTGTTAAAAGTATTACCACACGAAATATATACACTATTTTACCTACAACCCTGGCATTTTAAATCATTCCAAAAGTATTTAATTTTTTCCATAAACTGTTTCAGTGTCTTTAAAATCTGACATCTAACTATCAACCAGCGATTTTTCAAATACAAGAAGACATATTTTTTAAACTAAAATTTACCAAGAACCTACAAATACAAATAAAGACTTAAACTCTTACTTTAATAATGGTTAAAATAGAGTTAAGAAAAGTCTATTTGTCGTGTTATTCCCAATCTGCAATCTGGCTTCACAGAAAAGCACAGCACTGCTACTGCACTTGCCAATGTTTTGGACAATATCGTGGCCGATTTGGATGCGGGAATGGTTGCGTCCCTTGTTTTGCTGGATTTTTCGAAAGCATTCGACACTTTAAACCATGAGTTGCTTTGTGCCAAGCTTGCCCACTACGAATTTGATGACATTGCGGTAAAATTTTTTAAGTCCTACCTTTTCGAAAGATCACAGAGTGTGGTGCTGCAGGAGCAAATGTTATCTTTGTTGCCTGTAGTATCAGGTTCGATACTGGGTCCGCTTCTGTTTTTGATATACTCGGCAGATATTTTAAAACGTATAGAGATTGGTTCTTATCAAGCATATCCTGATAATATTCAGTTAAAATATAGTTTTCTCCCTTATGAACATCATATTGCTGAGTATAACATGAACAGAGAGCTAAATATTATAAATGATCTATCAAGGAAACACAACCTTTTATTAAACCCTAAAATGTCACAGGTTCTCTACTTTGGTGGGGTCAAGGCTGCTCGCCTTAGCGAGAAGGTGAACATAAATATTAATGGAAAAACTGTGCCGGAGGTAAAATCAGCGAAATCATTAGGAGTCGTAATGGATGGTGGTCTTAAATTTGAATGAACATGTTAACTTCCTCATCAGAAAGGCTTACTGCAATTTAAGAATTATTTATGCCAATCGGGAGATTCTGTCCAAGAAACTAAAAGTCATGCTTGTTGAAACCCTGGTACTTTCATTTTTTAATTACTGTTCATTTGTTTATGGTCCGTTTTTGACTTTGCATATCGGAGGAAATTTAACGGGTTCAAAATCCATGTTGTCGTCTTGTGTGTTTCCTGCGCAAATTTGATCATGTATCAGAAAGTATCAGGGATTTGAAATGGCTTAATATGGCAAATAGAAGACGGTTGCAGTTTGCCGTTTTCTTGCATAAGATTATGACCTCTGGCATTCCTGACTACCTGTGCGCAAACCTAATAGAACGCGACACCCTCCATAATAGAACTATACACAATGGAAGTATGTTGCTGGTACCGAGATATTTGACGACTTTGTTTCGGAGTGGCTTTACTTATCAGGCTACAAATCTCTATAATAAATTACCAAACGATTTTAAATCTTTAAGTGTTAAGGCTTTTAGGAGGAGATAGGTACCGAGCATATCTTTTTCAATCACAGTAGTTTTAGGCATCCGCATATTATTCTTTAGTTGCTTGAATGTGTGTGTTTAAGTGTGTGTAATTGAGCATTTATTAAATCTATTTGTATTAGCTTATTTTTATTTACTAAATATATTTATAATATGTTTGTCATTTTTCTTTAATATTGTGAGAACTCCAGTCTGTTGGGGTTAAATAGTGGAGTAGCCGATTACTAGTTGGCTAAATATCGCCCTAATATGGTTGGCTGTGATAGGGATAATTTACAAATCTTATCTTATAGATGTAATATACCTAACTGTGTTATTATAACCTTGTAACTTAATTAAAGACGATTATTATTATTATTATTATTATAAAATAGAAATGATTTGTTCTGACTAAAACACAAATAATTCTTTTCTTAATTTAAACAAGCAATTTTAAAGCAAAATTAAATTAGACAAATTCATTTTTGTCACATATTAGTGGCCTTTTGGAAAGAAATTACCCCATAAGTAATATATTTAACCTTAGTATTGAGTTTAAAACTTAAGGCCCTATCAGATTAGAAACACCAAAAACAAAATCACTCAATGTTAACCAAGATTTAAACCCTTTCATTTTAAAGATCCCTTTTAAATGAGATATAAAACATTTAGACGGAACTTCCAGATCATAAGGCAAAGTCATAAGAATACATCAAACTATACAAAAAATATAATTCCTCACATTAAAAATATATTAATATGTATTTAATAATGATTAAAGAATAAGCTAGAATGATTCTGGTACATCAGCAAAGAAAAAACCTAAAATAAAAAGTGCTTTTATATTATAATATTAAAACAAAATATAAATGCGGCATTAATAGCAGGTTATTTAAATAATACTTGGTTGCTGTATCCTTATGCTGAGGTAGTTTCAGGAAACCTTAAATTTTAAAATTAATTTACTTACCACCATTCCTATATTTTTTTTAAACAGCCTATGTACCTCTAAAATTTATAAAAGCTGAAATAATTTTAATTAACCAAAATGTTTTTAGCAAGTCTAGTATTACTATACCGATAATTGGTCATACTCGGTGAGCAACGGATAGTGAATAAGTCGTAGCTTTTAAAAATAGTTTTTCGTTATCGGGGGTAATACCATAAGTGCTCAGATTTAGCCGAATATTTTTTATGCTTGTTTTAGAATACACTTCTAGAAATTTAACGGGAGCTGCTTCAACAAAATCAAGAGAACGAAGCTTGAGTGATTTTGTCAAACAGATCGAGTTAAATTGCCTAAATGTAAGTATGAGAATGGTATTTGGTAAGACAATTCTATGAATACAAGATTTAAATCAATTGAACTAAAATTTTATTTAGGAATACAACAGAAAAACAAAACATTAAGTATTAATAACAAAATTATTTCTAAAATGCACAATTATTGAAAATACAATTACTGTAAATAATTTTCCCTTTTGCGGTTGACTCTATTACTGATGCAGTTTCAACTTCTCGTACAGATGTATGTAATTTTGAATTTAAATAAGTGGTTGATGTTGGAAGCATGGTTGATTTAATATCCACAGATCTACCTTAAAGGTTTGTTACAAGATTTTGATGATGATCTCTTTAAGTTGTAAATAAGGTTCTATGGAACTTGATAAGGAATGCCCAGTTATAATAATTACCTCTTGTTCACTATCACCCGCTTTAGCTAAATTTGGCACTGTGCTGCAGCGAAGAAAATGTAAGTAATTTTTTTGTTTTTGACGTCCAGACCAATTTTGTTAGCTGATATTTTTGTCCACTTAAGAATTTCGTTGATTTCTATGGAAACATTCTTGTACCAACCTTTCCAGGTACAATTTATTATTTAAAATGGATTGGACGTTAAAAAAAATCTATCAGTTGAAATATAATTTGGTCTGTGAGATAAAATTTTATAAAATAGTCTTACCGGACATATATCAGGGTTTTCTCTGTTTTCTATTAGCCATTTGCTATCGCAACAATTTTTTGAGACACCTTGGCATGCTTTAGAAAACACCGTGTTGTATTCAATGCAACCAGTTAACTCCTCATTATCAAATTTTTGTTCTTTAAAATAGTACACTTAACAGTTTGCTGCTTTACCTCCAAGCCGTTCGTATGCCACAATATGGAAAAATTTCTTCAGAAGGCCTATCGGAGTATTTTTATCCCATACTAATGATATATTATCTATTTTACTTTTGGTTAATGCAACGGAACTTTCCTTACGCTTTGCCAAATTAGTTTGCAACCTTTTCTTTTAGAATTGCTAGCTTTACGGGCTTTTTTAAAGGCAAAGTGAGTGAAAGGATTAAAAATAACTTTAAACTTTTTAAAATATAAATTTTGTAACATTTTTGCCGTTGAATTTCACATGGTCCTTACAACATACTCCTTATAATCTTCCCCATTTTTCTTTTTCATATTGTAACCCCAATCCATCAGTATGTTTGCTAAATCTTCAATCGGTTGCTTTCTGTCTACATCAAAATTTCGCTCTTTTCAAAATATGCCAAATTGGTTTCAAATTGATGATTGACTTTTCTTTGTATTTTTAGGAATACAATTTTCTATTTCTCTTTCCATCTCTGCGTCGCAGGTATTTCCGAATCGGGATATGATAAAAACTACTTCTGACAACGTTAGCTTTCAATCTGACTTACCGGACGCTTAAACAAATAAGGTGCAATTGTTACCATGGTAACGTACCTAGTTGAAATTTATACGATTTTTTTATCCAGTTGCATTTCTGTTCTTTTTGTTTTTGCCGATAGCAAACTACAATTTTTTTGTTTTCTAATGGAATTATTTATACATGAATGGAATTGTCACATAAAAACGGCTGGAGATACATTACTAACTGAAACGTTGCGTTTCAATTAACAAATAAAGACAATGGAAGTCCAAGAGTTTAGTGTTATTTAAACCATAACGTTGTCTTAAAACCGTTTTACACATACGTGAATTATAGCAAAATTTATAGCGAAAATTATCATCAAAATTTTAATGGATATTTTTATGGGATATCTGGTATAAGTATATTTATTTGTGTTTGATACTTACAATAAATTTTAATAGAATTCTTGCTTAAATTCATATAATGCTCATGCGCACAAATACTAATTTTTTAAACAGCTGTTCCCCTCAGGGAATCTCGTATATCGAGATACGGGCCTGACAACCCCGAGGTACCCCAGTCCTGTGTGTGATCGTCCCGTCCCTCGTCCTACATGTACGTGCAATTCCCAAGTGTAAGTAACCGAGCTCATGGGTTGCATGGCTCAGCACATGTGAGTCGCAATCGGTACCTTCCGGACATCAGGCGAAATCCGGTTGTAGTTAGCCTTACCATGGCATCCAGGCTCTGTCATGGCGGAAGTTTATTTCCTAGGATACTCGTGGGAACCGCATGGATTATCGAAAATTTCCCAGTTTAAGCAGGTCTTCCAAAGACCCAGAATTGAGTTAAATTCACCTCCAATAATCCCCTCGTTTGAAAAGTTTTTTATCATTAAAAGAAAAGAAGATTCCTTTAATAATGTGTCCCCGTTCCTTATTCACAAGTCATTGGTTGTCTTCTTTGGCGAACTGGAAAGCACGAAGAAACTAAAGAATGGGTCTCTGCTGATCGAAGTTAAGAATGAAAATCAATCAATTAAAGCGTTTAAATTAAATAAATTACACGTGTACGAGTTGTCATCTGCCCCACACAAAAGTTTGAATATCACTAAAGGAATAGTTCAGTAGTTCAGATTTAAATAAATGTACTATCTCTGAAATCTTGGAAAATCTAAAAGATCAAAACGTTACGGACATAACGTATGAACGTTAAAAGGGACAACGTCTTCGTACCGGCGTCTAACTACATCCTTACATTTTAAACTCACACTATACCTCAATCTGTTCACGCTGGATTTTACTCCCTCTGAGTAAGACAATACATTCCACTCCCTCTTTGTTGCTTCTTTTGTCAACGTTTTGGCCATACATCCGAGAACTGCTCTCATCCTAATATATGCGCCTCTTGTGGCCATTCCCACCAAGAAGACGTCACTTGCATTACCCCCCATCCTGTCCTAACTGCAATGAGAACCACTCCTCAAGATACAAAGAATGCACTTCTTATAAGAAAGAATTTGAAATACAAAAAATAAGAGTTTCGTAAAAAAATTTTACTTTGAAGCAAAAACAAAATATAACTTATTACACCCCTCATTCGTGTCTCTTTTAGTACCATAACCCAACAAACAAAAAAATCCTATACAAACGCTTCTACTCAATGCGACATCCCCTTAAATGCAACACAAGATAAACCTCTTAATATCCCCCCATATCCCCCATCCCCCCACCAGCTCATCTTCCTTCAAAAATCCAATTAAAGTGACTATCCCAACTAAACTACTCTCTACCAAAACCCCCGATAAACAACCAAACAAAACGCCTAGCAAACCTTCCCTCTCTCACAGATCTCCCCAAAGCTCTCAGAGCGACATATCTTCCGACGGCTTTTCTAATACTAAACCTAGAGAAAAACCCAAAAAATAACTTACCTATCTGTTCTGGATCCTCTTATTATCGCACAACACTACAACTATTAAAACTTGCTCCTCTTCAACTATAAAATAATACAATGGAATATGAATGGACTCAGAAATAATTTTGAGGATCTTAAACTTATCATGTCAAATCATCACCCTCTATAATAGCTATACAAGAAAAAAAACCTAAAACCCAACTCCCCTTTCAATCTTCGCAACTTTCAAACATATCGCAACGACAGAGACAACGCCATCAGACCCTCTGGTGGAGTCGCCGTTTTTGTCAGAAGCAACATTACTTCTGAAGAAATAATATTAGATACAGAACTCGAAGCCTGTGCAGTCAAAATTTCAGGCAACCCCTCCTTCACCATCTGCAATCTTTACCTATCTCCCACCACACAAATCACCATCGATTCGATAAATCAAATCATCTCGTCTCTTCCCAAGCCCTTTATTTTACTGGGCAACTTCAATGCTCACAACCCCCTATGGGGTTCTACTCTATCCAGCCCTAAGGGACTTCTCATAGAAAACATAATTATAAGTCAAAACCTCATACTTCTTAATACACGCTCTCCCACCTTCGTAAGTTCTGCCTCTGGTACCCTATCTCACATAGATCTCACAATATGCAGTCATAGCCTTAGATCCGTCCTACAATGGGATACTCTACAAGACACATTTGGACGCGACCATTTCCCTATCTTAATATCATCTAACTCACTCTCTCACACATCTACCTCCCCCCTATATACAACCTAAATAAAGCCGTAATAGATGCAGCCAATCTTAACATACCAAGATCCACTAATCACCCAAAAAACCTCCTGTCCCATGGTGGTCACCAGATATTAAAAATGCCATAAGGCAAAGGAAAACAGCCTTAAACAAATATAAACATAATCCCTCTACCCCCAGTTTTATTGACTTTAAGAAAGCTAGAGCTAAAGCTAAAAGACTCATAAAAGAATCCAAAAAGATAGCATGGCAAAAATACACCTATTCTATCAAAGAAGACACATCCTCAAAGGAAGTTTGGGACATGATAAAAATACTTAAAGGGCGACCCATCAATCAAATTGACACCATCCAGCATAATGAAACCTGTGTATCTTCCAGGGAGGATATTGCCAACATTTTTGCACAACACTTTTCAGGTTCCTCCAGTACTGATAATTAAGATGACGACTTCCTCTCTATTAAAAGCACCTCAGAAAAAACTAAACTTAACTTTGACTCTCGCACCGAGTTCTCTTACAACATTTATTTCACACTAGAAGAACTGCTAGATGCTTTAAGTAAAGCTAAACACTCAGCTCCTGGAGAAGATGGCATCCTCATCCCCACGATCAAACAAGATCTATAATTACTAGGGACCGGACATCGATAAAAAACCATGACAATTTCGAGCTTAAAATGATATAGGATATACCAAATAAAAATGCAATAAATAACTCAACTTCCTTAGGTATTTATGGTTTTTATTTTGGTATTTTTATTCGGTGTGATTTCTTGTAGAATAATACAAAAGCCGTGGCAATAGTAAAAAATTTAGAGGAGTTTTTGCAACAACAAAAGAATTAAACTATTATATTTTATAATGCTTTTATATAAATCATATGAAATAAATTAAAATGTAAATAGACTTCTTGTCATTATAAATTTACAAATATTTACTTCCACCTTTATTACGGTTCATATTTATGCAATTGACCCCACAAACATAGTTTTGTTGGTGGAAATGCAACTCTCCAAGTGCAGTACGAAAACTCTCCGGGCCTATTAGTTGTGAACTCGTAAAAACCAGTTCCGTTACATAGGGTAAATCGAGGGGTAAATCATATTATATTTGTGCCAAAATAATTTGTTATATTTAAACAGGTGTAAGTCGCTTACAGGCAAATAAATAATGAGTGCAAGTTAAAAAAATGAAGTTGGAGTGGCTCCTTCCATATTCTATTTTTTTATTTGAAAGTGAAAGGGGTGTTTTTTATCTTTGGACAGTCCACGAAGGCTGTGGTCCAAGCACTAACGTACCGTGGGTGTCTTAAGTGTGGTGAGAGGGACTTAAATATTTGGAGACCGGAAGAAGAAGGGAATCCTTTTGCGTGTAGCAGTTTCCATAGTCTGGTCACTCTAGCGATGAAGGAACTACGAAAGCAGGAAGTTCAGGGCCTCTCTAGTTAAACTGTAAAAGGATGCATAAAAGTTACACCCAGTGTTGCTCCGTTGGGAGCTGCCAGAGGAGGTATTATACTGGAACTCCTCTGAGCAGAAGCCGTGAAAATACCTAAAGAAGAGCGACAGATTCCCTACAGCTCGTCGGTGGGCAAGAGGAGCTTTTCTGTGAGCGTGGGATTATTTATAAGACGAACAGCTCTTCTCTGAATAAGTTGTAAGAGACGCCATTCCACAGACATAAGAACAATATTCTAAAGGTTTAATTTGGGATACATAAAGGGTATACAGATTGGAAAAAAAATACTTTCTGGCTCGAAAGAGAAATCCAAGCTTTTTTAAAGGTGCTGAGGCTATGGATGTAATGTATTTGTGCCAGTTAAGGTTATTCCTAAAAGTAACACCGACAAGAATAAATGACTCTTTGTTCTGCAAAACTTTGTCGCTCATATGTAACGAATGAGCATTAGGTACCCACACACAAAGCGATATTTTGCGCGACCTGGTATGCCGCAAATAATGTCTGTCTAATTTTGCATATTTGGAATGCACGTTAGTGCCGAACAACAGACCTGGTGGGTGAAATACTTCGTCGGTAAAGGAACAGGTCGCCACACTTCAAATTTGTACTTACAACTGACGTAAGGACCTAGTCGTTAAGCTCGTCGTCTTATCTGGACTAAAATTTTGCGGTGTAATGGAGTGGACAAAAGAAATATTAACAGTTTATAGAGTTGTATAAGAAACGACCATGTTTGTGAAAAATTAAATATCCAGATTATATAAATAATAATTTAAAAAGGGAAGCATATGAATTTAAAAAATCTGGTCCATTTTGTCTCAATTCACATACTAAAGGCCTAGCACCATATTTTCATCGTTCTGAAAGTCATGTCTTAACCCATTTTTTCCTTCTCTTCTTTCTATCATCCTTTTGACTGATTTTTAAAATGCAGTAACCCATTAGAGCAATTTTTTCTCCATTTTATACCTTGCACCGTTCACCGACTAAAGAGGTATTTTAGGCCAGCTTAAAATACTAAGTCAGACTACCCAGTATGTCAAAATATCAAATATCTGCCAACTAATTAAAAGACAGCGTAGGTTCAGGAACCGATTATTTGACAAATTGCGGACTAAGTATGTTCGTCTGTACGTCCGTCGACAAGGTCGGCGGATCTAGTATGGCAGATCTCGTCGGTCGACACCGTCGGCCGACTAGGTTGCTTCGTCTATGGACGCCTTTTAATAGACTTTTTTCGCGACAGCGAATCTGCCTGTGTTTCGGAAGCATTAAACTGAACAAGATTTTTGGCGCCCCAGACATCCGCATTGACCGATGCTGGGTTTTCAAATCAGGCTTATTGACTGGCTTAAGAAAATGGTGCAGTTGGAGTTTGGTGCAGAATTTATAATTCTTAATTTATTTGTACAAAACCATATCAAATTGAGCGATATGTTAAAGGTTTACAACATTTAGAAAATATGCAAAATTTTTCGGGGACATCCAAATCTACAGAACGAGAACATTATGTATCAAACGCACACTTCTGCATGGATTTGTGTAAAGCTTTTATTGCAGCTGATATTCTTCTTCATAAAATAAATTAGTGGTCCACGAGGACATTTTTGGAAAAAATACTACCACAGAAAAGTACCAGACGAATCAACACTGCATGAAACTATGTTGATAAGATCCATTTTAAAAACAATGGACAAAATACGACACAATCTGGAAGGAAAAGAGTTATGGTTTAGAGTCGATGAAACCACTGATATCAAGGAAAGATATGTTACTAATATTATTATAATGTGGTAAAAAATGTTTATCGACAGTTTACAAGATGATGCTTTAAGTGTGAAAAAAAGTAAAGAAGTTATAAATGCACCAAATGTTAAATCTGATTTAATTTTTTTTTTTTTGAAATTTTGGATATCTTCCGAATTTGATTGAACAGTTATAAAAACAAAATGTCCCCCTAGTGCCTTCATTTCATGTATTTTAAATCACTATAAACAAGCTTAAATCTGTTCCTAATGAAATTGGTGACAAATTAAAATTGTATGTACAAAAAATCTTGGGAAGAAATCCAGGATTTTTAGAAATAAAACATATTTTTGAAGCACTACAAAATAAAAGAACTGGCTTGTAAAATCATTTTCGATTTACTTCGGTTACAAGCCGTGATGTCGAAAGGAGCATATTTTAAATTATAAAAGAACCAATTTTACCAAAACCAAGTTTGAAAAGACGTTAGTTATATCATGTAATGCAAATAAATTGTAAAACACTCCTGTTATGTTTTTATTTCGCATTTTTTAAATTTATTTATACTTAATATCTCCTTAATACACACGCCAATGAATTTACCAGACATAAAAAATATATAGGGAACAAGCTCGTTCCGAAATTCGGGCCCTAATAATTATATTTGGACTCACAACATATACCCTGACGTCTGGAGCTCAGTCATAATTATTCCAATACATAAACCAAATAAGTCCCGACTATACACCGGTAATTATCGACCAATTTCTCTCACTTCTCACCTGTGCAAACTACTTGAAAGGATGGTTAATTATAGACTAATGTGGTTTCTATAAAAACATAATTTACTGGACAACGAAACATATGGCCTCAGATGGGATAGATCTACAATAGACTGCCTTACCAACCTAGAAATTGACATCCAGAGATCATTTTCCAAAAAAACAACACCTCGTCGCAGTCTTCTTAGATTTAACCAATGCCTTTGACCGAGTATGGAGATATAGCATCATGCAAGCCCTTCATGGATGGGGTATGAGGGGTCACATCTGTTATTTCATTCAGAACTTCCTGTCCAATAGACAATTTAAAGCAAGAGTAAATCATACATACTCCAACACTTATTCTCTTTAAAATGAAGTTCCACAAGGCTCCTCCATTAGCCCTACTTTATTCCTGATCGCCCTACAATCCCAAAAACTATTTTACTGCAGATATCAAATACAAAATATATGCAGACGATCTCGTCATCTACTATTCTTCCACACAAATAAGAACTTGTGAGAGGAAAATCCAAAATTGCTTAAACTCCTTATCCTCATGGTCCAATTCCCACGGCCCTAAATTCTCCCCTCCCAAATTCTCCATTGTTCACTTCTACAGGAAAAGAAACTGCCCTCGCATGAATGCTTTAGAACTATATGAACGCCCAATTCCTATAAATAATAACATCAAATTCCTAGGCCTTATACTAGACAACAAATTAAATTGGGTTGAACATATAAAATACCTTCGCGCCAAGTGTAAAAAAGATCTATCACTCCTAAAACTACTATCACATACCACATGGGGATCTGATCAACATTCCCTTCTAAAGATATACACAAGCCTCATTAGAACAAAACTAGACCATGGTAATTTCTATGCGTCTGCTAGAACAACTTACCCTTGAACTAATACAAAATCAAGCACTTCGTCTATGCACTGGTCCATATAGAACCAGCCCCATCCCCAGTATCCAATGCATAGCTGGCATCTACTCTTCACAGAACAGAAGAATCCACTGCCTGTACGCAGGTGTAATTTATTTGAATATTTGCCGAACTAATCAAGAACTCGAATCAAGTTAATTTAAATATTTCATTAGACAGAAAAAATAACAGAATAACAGACGTTTCGTCACCAATATAAACTTGCAATGCAATTTTTAATTTCTGCAGAGCAATTACCGCTTTAATTTTGCGAAAATTGCACTTCTCTTATGGAAACCATAACATATGGGGAAAATATTCAGCACAATTATGACAATAATTGTTGAAATAATTCTCGTATCTTTAAAACAGTTCTAACACCTTTAAGGAAATTAATAAGTCATTTAATAATTCTTATAATCATAATTTAAATAATCTTAATTTGTTTAGTGATAGAAGCGGTCCTTTCTTGCATGTCTGGCAAGTAACCCAAGCAATATTTTGTACACGGTATTAGCGCATAGCTCCATAAACAATATATGAACTCCTAAGTGGAAAATACAAGGGTAAACAATTTATAAAATTAAAAGTGAACTCATGTACTATTCATTTTAAACAAACCGTTTTTATTCTCATGCAGAGCTATATAAAATGCTTTATAAATATTAAAATAATTAAATATTAGCGTGTAACAGCAGGATGTATGGTAACATAGCCATAAAAGTTTTAATTATTTTTAAAATTAACTTCATCCCTAACGTTACTAACGCAATTTTTAAGCAATATCTCTAGTAAAGATATAATAACATTTTTCATTAGCTTTCTAATAGTAAAGCACATTTTTATAATAAAACTAGGTTTTCAATTTTGGTTTTAAACGGCGAACACAAAAGAAGAACTGACCGACAATCGTGGTCTAAAAAATATATGTCTTAATTTTTTTTAGTCTTGAAAGAAATATTTATAGTCAAAGAAACGAAGCACAAAAATAGACTTAACGAGGGATTTTTTGTGCAGTAAGATGGATTTGAATGCGGTTTTTTACATTCGATTCATTTGTGCTTTGTGAACAAATTTAAGTAATGGAAAATGAAAAACTGCATTTGAGCATTAAAAAAATGCATTATAGAGTTTGCAATTATAAAAAATTTATAACTCGGTAAATAATGATAGAAATGAGACCGCATTTGTTACTTGGAGGTTTTCGATGTCGCTAAACACGATTATGATATTGACAAGAACCTACGGAGAACCTGGTGCGCGCTAAGGATGGTGTAAACGTCGTCTTCTGGAGTTTTACGACGATTTCTCCTAATATCAGCCCAATTTTGTAACTTGGTTGTTTTTTAAGGTCGCTGAACACGAATATGGTAATAACATGGACCTGCGGCGTACCTGGTGCGCGCTAAGGATGATGTAAATGTCGTCTTCTGGAGTTTTATTACAAATTCTCTTAATATCAGCCCCATTTCTTTACTCGTGGGGTTGATGTGGTCGCTAAACACGATATGATATGATCTGGTACGGGGTTCTAGAATACGACGTTTACACGATCCACAGGCCCTTGTCAATGTCATATTCCTATTCAGCGACCACAAAAACCTCCCGAGTAATAAAATTGGACTGACATTACGTCTTAAAACTCCAGGAGATGACATTTACATCATTCATAGTGCGCACCGGGTACCCCGCAGGCTCTTGTCAATTTCATATTTGTGTTCCGCAACTAGAAGAACCCCCCGAGTAACAAAATTCGGCTGATATTAGGACGAACTGTCGTAAAAGTCCGAAAGACGACGTTTACACCATCCATAACACACACCGGGTACTCCGCAGGCCCTTGTCAATGTCATATTCGTGTTTAGTGACCTTGAAAACTCCACGAGTAACAAAATTGTAATATGTTTCAAATATGAAGTAGTTTTTTTCTGTATATTCCAAGTTTTTAATAAAATCATACTTGTTCCGTCAAATAGTGTTCCGACACCTCTCGTTGTATCACCAAAAATGTAATTTTTTTAGCTGTTTCCTAAATATTGCCGTGTTGTACCTAAAAAAGCCCACCCTGTATATAATAAACCTATATTTAAAGGCCAAAATATATATATATTTTTTAACAGAACACCAATAAATTGGCAGTATATTTTAGTATAAAATAATAAACAGTAATAAACAAGTTTCGCAGTTTGTCATTAATACTAATTTAGGCTTTCGACATCCAAATCTCTAATTATGACAGATCCGTACAAGGATTAACTTTTAGCCCAGCATCAATTTTTGGAAACAAACCGACAAAGAGGGTAAAGTTTTAAGAATGATCTCATAACTTTCTAACATTTACATGGAAAGTGCGTTAAAGAAAAAAAACATCTAATGAAATTTTAGATATTTACATATTTATAAATAATTTTTAAACATTAGATATTTAATTAATAAAAAAAATTAGCGATATCTGAATAAAATTTGGTATCAGTAGTAAATATTTCGTAAATGTTGTCTTTTTTGATAAAAAATAATATTTGCGTAAGAAATGCTATTAGAAATTAGTTTATTTAACCAGCAATTTGTGTTTTAGTAGAGTAACATAATAGATATTTATGTTATGAGGATCATCCCAACCGCTGTGTTCACAAGTCGTTGTCGTGGTTGGGCCCAGTAGGATCTTTTGGAACATGCGCTAGACTTGTTGGTTATCGGCAACTCTTTTCGCTAGTGTATGGAACGGGATCCGAAGCTAAGATGAACACAAGGCTTAACTCAAGGTGTTAGCATACCGTGCTGATGAGTGAATGACATCCTGTGCCTTAAACAGGTGTCTCCAACGGTGCCTCTGATATACAGGGCGGCCTCTCAGTGTATCTAGCCCTACTGCGGTAATGCGGCTCTACCGTGATAGACTATTACTTCCCTAGCTCCAAACAGAAAGCGGACAGAACCGCTTTCATAGGAAAAAAGTGACAAAGGTGCGCTGACCGAAACGAATAAATCGGTTTCGAGAGGTGCCACTTAAGGTCACAAGCCAACAAAGGTGCGCCGAGTGAAACGTGTGAATCCGGTTCGAAAGGTGCCCCTGAAGTCTCCGGCGCCCGTTTCACGGAGAAGGGCTAATCCATCTCGAGTAAACAGCTGCTTAGGAAGGGTTCCCTAAACCCAAACAGAAAGCGGACAGAACCGCCTTTATAGGAAAAAGGGTTCCCTGGCTTTAAACAGAAAGCGTATAGGACCGTTTTCATAACGTAAGGCTGGAGATGCGGCATCAGAAAGAACATCCGGTTCCTGTAACAAGGACCTGGTAGCTACCCACGTCACTAGACCGGGAGAGGAGGGCATGACGGATCTAATCGTCTGCTTGTCATACTCTCCAGGAGACAGGGACACCAGAACTCATCAGAACACATTGTGCTCGTGTCCGGTAGCGACACGAGTAAGAGGAGATGTAAGAACTCTCTCCCAATCTGGTATCGGATTTATTAGAAGTCCGATTCTATTGGGAGAAATATAAAATGGTGTGAGCCACAATAGACCGAGCGGTAGCAGGGGTCGAGGGCGTAAAAAGTCCACTCACTTTAAACCTACCTACCTATCTATAAGGATCATAATAACAATCATTATGGTACTAGCCGTAATAACACGGCGTGTGCCATAATGATTATATATTCCGACGATTTTTTAAAAATACATTTCTTGATTCATTTGAGTAAGTAATGTAAATGTTGCTTTATTTCAGTAATGCAGCAAACTAAGGTAACAACGGAATTGTTTACTTGTATTCTCATGTTATTGTCAAAGTTAAATTTCTTTAAAAGTTCAGCAAGCATTGAAAAATAAATGATTTACCCTCAGAACTTAAAAATTAGGCTAACTGTGCAGGTGCTGGATTAATGCCTGCAAAATCTAAAAGCGTATACGAATAACCAATGCCAATTACGAAAGTTGGTGTCACAAAAATGTTGCGCACTAAAAGGTACTTTTAGCTTATTCAAAGAACAATCAGTGACGAAAAAGTGTGTAAGTTTACGGAGTTATTACTCAATATTACGAAAAACGGTTTCAATTAAAAAAATGATGACAAAGAAGTTTAGTCACCTGATTGCAATTTTAAAACAATTTTCACAAGCCTAAAAAGTCAAGAATATTGACTTAAGCGAATATTACAAAATTTTTACAAGAGGCGCAGAATGAAAAATATTTGCTATTAAAAGTGTCAATAATAATAGGTATTAGGTGGAGCATACTAAAGGGAGGAGCTTAAAAACTAAGAATGGAAGATGTACACGATAAAGGGACTGTGTTTAGCAACGCCTGGCGATGTCAGAGGAGTAAATGTGGTGCAATTCGTTTAAACTTATGCATTAATAAGGCTCAGCGATGCCGAAAATTCTCACTTTTTTTTGTCCTTTAGGAACAGAAAATGCACAAAGCAGCCAGTTGATATTTATACTTTTGGAAACATGTGCAAGACAATGGCTTTGTTTTTAAAGTAACCTTTTTCTGCAGAATACAATGGTCACTGTTTCCGAAGGTCTTCGGCTTCATTGCTGGCCGATTCCGAAGTGGATCTTCACACTGTTAAACGCCATAGTGCCTGGAAAAGTGACACAGTTGCTAAAGAATATACAAAAAACTCAAAACAAAGAATTGTCGTATTTATTCTTGGAGAAAAATCATCGTTAGCTGTTTTACTGATTAATTTCTTTCAACCGAAAATTAACAAATGAACAACCAAAATAATGGGACAAATTCGACGCCTACCCCTAACATTAATTCAACAAATTACAATAATGTAGTATTTAATTTTATTTGATTAATTTTGTTGTTTACAATAAATTGTTTTATTTTTTTGCCTAGTATACCTAAATATTTTTATATAGTACTCAGTAGATAGGTAGGTAGGTAGGTTTAAAGTGAGTGGACTTTTTGCGCCCTCCACTGCGACCGCTCGGTCTATTGTGGCTCAAACCTTTTTATATTCCTCCCAATAGGATCAGACTTAAATAAATCCGATACCAGATTGGAAGAGAGTTCTTACTTTTCCTCTTACTCGTGTCGCTACCGGACACGAGCACAATATGTGTTCTGATGTGTTCTGGTGTCGAGGAGACGGTTAGATCCGTCATGTCCTCCTCTTCCGGTCTAGTGACGTGGGTAGCTACCAGTTCCTTGTTACAGGAACCAGATGTTCTTTCTGAGGCCGCATATCTGGCCTTACCCTTTGAAAACGGTCCTATCCGCTTTCTGTTTAAAGCCAGGGAACCCTTGACACTAACAATGAAATACATAAGAATGTAATTATGACACGTCAAAATATAAAAATGTGTTCTGGTGTCGCATGGAGACGGTTAAAAATCCGTCATGCCTCCTCTTCCGGTCTAGTGACGTGGGTAGCTACCAGTTCCTTGTTACAGGAACCAGATGTTCTTTCTGAGGCCGCATATCTGGCCTTACCCTTTGAAAACGGTCCTATCCGCTTTCTGTTTAAAGCCAGGGAACCCTTGACACTAACAATGAAATACATAAGAATGTAATTATGACACGTCAAAATATAAAAAAATTTATAATGAAATTAAATCCACATCTAGTTAAAAAAATCTATTACATCTCGATGGTAAATACCCTTAAGCATCCTCTACTCAATGCCCAACCACAGAATTTAAAGACTTTTTTTTGGAAATATTTTATTTTTGTGTGTTTTTTTCTAACTTTGTGACAGTCACGTTGTATCCCCCAGTTACGTCAACACTATTCAAACATAGAAACAGCGGGGGTGCTACCACGGATGTTATACAATAGCTGCTACCTCGGAACTACCCCATTTCCGTCCTGGTAATAACATGCCAGACGCAACCAACAGTTTAACGTGGGTTCTGAACCACACCCAACGACACACGGTGTTCACTGGCCCCACCATGCAAATAGTAACTCGACTCGACGTCGCTTAACTTCGGTGATCTTACAAGAAGCGTCAAATGCTATACCGGATGACCTAGTGGACATATAACAGCTGATTACTTTTTATTTACAAAGATATTGTTCTAAAATTGTTAGTTGTTATAGCGAATAGTTGCCTTCTTCTAGAATCTAATAATTTATTTTTGCGCATTTGCAGATTTGCTTAAAAAATCTCTTTTTATCTATATATCACAGTGCAACATTTTCTTTTAAAATGGCGTTAAAAAAGCATTTAGTCAAAAAAAGCTTCAGTAGACCATGATATGCAGCTTGGAGCATATCTAAGTGTAGTATGCTGTGGTTTTGAAGAACAGATGGTATCTTTAAATATGTTTGCCTAGATTTTTTATATTTAATAACGCGCAGTATTTTAAAAAACAAAATAATAGGAGCATATTTTTATTTTATTTATTTTATAAAACAATTATTTTTTACTGTTTTTAAAGTTGTTTATCATCATTCATTTGAGACCTTCAGTGTAACAATGGAGAACTTTCTAAATTGTAGTTTGGCAGAATTTTGATCAAGTATTAATGTGTAAGACCAATTCTATTCAAATGAGGGATAAAAACCAAATATTTTGACTTTTATATATAATAAAAAATTATCATTGCAATAAATATCTTTTCTACAAGCGTGCGGAAAACTATACTTTTCCGCACTAATCTGCGTGCGGAAAATAGCACTTTTCCACACTAGTGCGGAAAAGTAAAATCTTTTAGTTTTTGGAACATAAATTAGTATCTAATTATAAAATAATGCATAATTTTGCTTATAATAGTTATATATTTAAAGAAACTAAATTTTGCTGTAATTTTGCAGTCTTTTTATAACATTTATTAAATAAAATAAAATAATCCTAATTTACCAAATGTAAGTACATATTTTTAATAACTTTATATAAATTATCAAAGAATCCATAGCAAACAACTAATTGTTCAAGCATCTATCACAAATTAATTTTCTGTCACGCATTTTTCAACCACATTGGATAAATATTTTCAATGGATTCTAACGACGATTTACCAGCATCGATTTTCGAAGCAGCAGAAATAGCAAGTATAGATCTCCTGCTCATGAAATCTCGTCGCAGGTATGAAAAATAATTTGTTATGTTTGAGAGCTGGTGTCAAAGTAAGGGTGTGAAGTCTTTTAAAGGAAAGATTTTTCTGGCCTATTTCTCTTATTTATCAAAAACATGTAAACCCAATACATTATGGGGTCTAGATACTCTATGCTAAAATGTTTCATTAAGTTACGAAAGAACATAGATTTAAGTAAGTTTTTCAAAGTGACGGCCTACTTTAAAGAACAAAGCGTTGGTTTTAAACCCAAAAAGGCTAAAAAGTCTTTTTAAAAAAAGAAATATCGAAATTCGTGAATGAAGCGCCAGATGATACTTACTCGTATTTACATATAAAAGTGGCTACGATTTTTGGCTTAGCAGGCGCTTGTCGTAGAGAGGAGTTAAAAAAATATGTCTGAACCATATTAAAGACCAAGGAAATTTAGTACTTATACACATCCCAGACTCAAAAAATCACAGTTTTAGAAGCTATGCCATTTCTGAAAATGCCGAAAATAGAAAATTTTTGAATCTATATAGAAAGTATGCCAGTTTAAGAAAGCCGACAACACCACATAGGCGATTTTTTGTGAACTATAAACACGGAGTGTGTACAGTACAATGTATCGGCATTAATACCTTCGGAAAAATGCCATCGGAAATAGCGGCCTATCTCAAACTTCTAACCCGGAATTGTATACAGGGCATAGCTTTCGCCGGTCCTCTGAAACATTTCTCGCAAACTCTGGATAACAAATATCCAACATTAAGCGTCTTGGAGGCTGAAAGTCTCCCATCAGTCGCTGAAGGATACCTCGAGAATTCAACAAATTTTAGAAAGGATATTTCAAACAAAATACTCAATTTTTCCGAAACACCTTCCAGTATTTAGAAACAACCGTCAGTGCCATCTTCCAATGTACTAAACCTCTCGGTTCAAGAAACTACTTCCATAGTTGCAAAAGATTGGCTTATCAAGAACCCAACGCCGCCGCCGTCAACGTTTTCTACAGAATAGCAACTCGCGCCAGCAATAAATTTGCAAACCGCGACCAATTGCACTTTTTACTATAAATGTTTATATTAATAATTAGTGTATAAATTCCTTTGTTAATAAATAATATTTTAATCATAAACCTTTAAAATTGTGTTGGTTTTTTTCTCTCGCTGGCAGAAAAACTATTGTTCCTAACACTTGCGGAAAGTAACTTTTCCGCTCTTGGCTGCTTACCCGAACGCCGCTGCGCGTCGTTCTTGTAAAATAACTATTGAGGGTGGTCTGGCAAACAGTTGTGTCAAGAATAGGGGTGCAAGACTTAAATTGTTTTATTCTACTGATCAAAAACCCTTTAAATAGTAAAACATTTTACTTATCTCCAAAACATCAATTTTACAAAAAATTAGAAAAATAAGTTATTAAAAAAAAATGGGCCAAGTTACAGACCGCCAGGACGTTGATTTATTACTTGTCTAATATCCAAAAAATAATAAAGTATATTTTTGTACTTATTCTGGTTCACCCACTGACCTTCATATGGACCGGTAAAGGGTATCAGATGCGCGGTTCAAAAGTTTGATTTTCTCCGCGTCCATCAATCGGCACGTTGAAGTCACGGAGGAAGGTTATGATTCTTTTCTTTTCTCTCGCACTGCCAAACGACCAGGCTGCCTCTAGTAAATATATGCTCGTTTTGTATAAATACATTTAAGATTTTTACAATATTCTTTCATCGCTATCGAAAACATAAGTCTAACAATAAGCAGGAAAAGAGTGAACGTTATTTGTACCAACATTTTTTTTACCCTTCGGTTTATAAGATTGTTCCAATCACGCAAAAAAACCGTTAATTGTACGGTCAAATCCAAGTCCAGTCAAATAAACGACAGGTGACACTGTATTACACGATCCTTTTACTGATCCCCAACCAAAGCAAAACCCTTAAAATATACAGAAAGCGTTCAAAGTTTGTCGTTTCTGAACTGACATAAAACCGTGTAAAGTCGACAGTCACGCGTTTAATTGATTTTAAGTCCGGCACTGGTCCTGCTTTTTAAATACGCATGTTTAATGACACTATCGTTTGTTTAGTGCGCGCTAGCATAAACTTGCCATGAATGCGATTAGCCATTACATATCTAAAGTTAGGTTATCTATGGGTTCACCTCCTTTTACGACGGTCGCCGCTTGTACTATTAACAAATATGTAAAGTGTATTTTTCGTTTCCTAAAAAACTGTAAAAGTGAATATATCCGGTTTTGCATGCGAGCTTCTTAATTATACTTACACAATTTTAAAAACACAGAAATTTTAATTTATTTTGTAAAACAGAATCACTTTTCGGATTCAGGTAAGTAGATTTAAATTACATTATGGGGAAAACAGAAGTAAAAGAACAAATTTATATGAACAACAGAAGTTTAAAAACTCTTTAATAAATAGCACCGCTTTTTCCACTAATGACCAAATAAATTTCACAGACATACCGTTTATAAATAAATCTATTGCTGCAATGGAACTCTTTAAAAAGCCGCAAAAAAATTTAGTGGTAAAATTTGTTAAATGCTTTTGACCTTTATAGCACAGCTTACTTACAGCTGTAACATTCTCTTGGCGGGAACGGTTAGCGCCGATCTCGTCGCGCAGGCTTTATGCCCCGCCCTGTCCGGGAAAAGATGTCTTTGGCGTGCAGTCCGGAGAACTTTCGGTATTATTGTACGTTTAGGCGCCATAGCCGTAGGTATAATTTTTGTGTGTTTTAGTCGATCGTTTTAAACATTGCGTTTTATTTTTATTTTTTACACTTCGGTAAAATGAGTGACAAAAAACCATTAGGACATCATCATGTTTGTGCAGTGCGAAACTGTTTTAATAAAGGTTATAACTCAAAGAAGAAATTCTTTAGTTTTCCTAAGGATGCTAACCGGTAAGTACTAAACAATTTTTTTTGCATATTTTAGTAAAAATTAAACTTTTGGTAATTGTCTAGAAAGTGTCCGCAACCGATTTTGACCAAATTTGGTATAAGGAGTTTTTTTGGGGCGAAAACCTTTAACTTTGAATTAAAAAAATTTTAAAATATTTTAAATTTTTTTTTTTTATGTATATATATATATATATATATATATATATATATATATATATATATATATATATATATATATATATATATATATATATATATATATATATATATATATATATATATATATATATATATATATATATATATATATATATATAAAAAAAAATAAAAAGTCCTAAAATCTTGAGGGTTCGGTCTGTGAGGGCTTTTTTAAATGGAAAAAGAAAACTCTTTTACTAGCCAAGCTTTCTGGAATGTTTATTCCCTTTTTCTTAGGCTAATAGAAGTAAGATCTTAGTGAAATAAAAGAAAACCATTTTTTTTTAAATTTCCTTGTGGCAAAGTAAGTTAAATGTTAACAAAATCAACATCCTGATGGAACTTTTGAGCTAGTGTTTTGCACGCACAATTAACATTATTTAAAGACTAATTATTGTTACATTGTTTTCTTATAAAAATAAAAATAAAGGATTATTATACCACCACGCGTGGAGATTTTTAACTGACCTATGCGAAGTTACTTTTTTGGTGTTAAACGTTTTTTTCTCCGGTTTTTTTGGAAAAAAGAAATTCCTGAAGTTCGTTACTTATCTCACGAGGTAGGTGAAACGGAGAATGCGGTTTTTTGTTGTCGAAAACCTTTTTGTCAGAAAATCCTTGTCTTCACCCAAGGATTGACTGTGATTTAAAGAAACCTGTAGTTGTCGGTACGATATATCTAAAATATAATTTTATAGGAATCTGTAAAATTGAACATAAACTAGGTACAAATTGACAAGCAATGAGTACAGCTTTCTTAATGACTCTGAATGATATCAATCAACTTGTATTTTGATTAAAGCTTTGAGAGACTCACTGTGCTGCCACTGGTACGCTCATAAAGGTTCCATCACAATGTGATGGTGGAATTGCAGCGTATGGGTCACAGCATAGTGTGTTTATCAAAAGCACAAAAAATTTATTCCCCTTTCTGCATTTCTCTTTACTTGTTTGCTTGCTTGTTTTTACCAATAAAATCTGTAAATTTAGTCTTAACCTGTCAATTATGTAACACCCAGTGGAGGTTCCTGACCATTTCTTAATAATTTAATCTATTTAATACCTAACAATATGAACCAATATCTTAAAATAAGCGTTCTTGAGTGTTGAGCCCACTGCAAGTGACAGGCAGTCGACTCAATAAAATCAAGACACACCAGTGCCTTTGCCTTTTTTTTTCTCCATTGTCTCTTTTAATCAGACTTATAACGTTTAAATTATCTCTCAACAGAGCAATTTCCGTCAAACAATTTCAACAAAAAGGACTGTCGGGTGACTGCAGCTCCATCTAACGTGGCATTGGATGTAGCTTTAGCCAGCCACAAATATTCGCCATCTAGTCCTTTCATTCAAAAACAGTCCTTGAGTGACAGACAAGGATTGTTCAATTTTACAGATTCCTATAAAATTATAATTTAGATATATCGTACCGACAACTACAGGTTTCTTTAAATCACAGTCAATCCTTGGGTGAGAGACAAGGATTTTCTGACAAAAGGTTTTCGACAACAAAAAACCGCATTCTCCGTTTCACACCTACCTCTGTGAGATAAGTAACGAACTTCCAATGGAATTTCTTTTTTCCAAAAAAAAACCGGGGAAAAAACGTTTAACATCAAAAAAGTAACTTCGCATAGGTCAGTTAAAAATCTCCACGCGTGGTGGTATAATAATCCTTTATTTTTATTTTTTTTATAAGAAAACAATGTAACAATAATTAGTCTTTAAATAATGTTAATTGTGCAAAACACTAGCTCAAAAGTTCCATACAGGATGTTGATTTTGTTAAAAACATTTTAATTCTTACCTTTTGCCAAGCCAAGGGGATAAATTTTAAAAAAATTTTGGTTTTAACTTTTATTTCACTAAGATCTATTATTTATATATATATATATATATATATATATATATATATATATATATATATATATATATATATATATATATATATATATATATATATATATATATATATATATATATATATATATAAAAAAAAAAAAAAATAAAAGGTGTTTATCTTAAAAAACTTACCACTCACGTTATATGTGAATTTTGCCGAAACACGCCAACAAATTTATTGAGGGGGAAGGTTTTTTTACAAAAAATAGATGGTGTACTTTAAACCCCAGGTCTACCACCCTAAAATTTTAAGATGGAACAAGGGGTCGTGTAATACATCATTTTAAAGGCCTTTTATTTAGTATGAGCCTATTTTGTTATTAATAAAATTTACAAACATACTTGCTTTTTTGTTTATCTTTTTAAGACATTCCAAAACTAATTCAAACCAAAATGATTGTCAAGTTTACCTATTATTTTGTTGTTTCTAAGTCAATGGTGAACACTTTTATTAGGCAAACGTATTCCTTTGCAAAATATTCTTATTTTCGCAAAACAAAATATTATACTAGACTATTTATTGTAGTCAAATGTAGTAAGCATGGTTTAAAAATGTTATTATTTATTTACAGAGCACTAAAAGCCGATCGAGAAGACCTGCTTGGCAAAGTAAACAATTTATATAAAAGTTACTCGTTATGTGCAGACCATTTTGAAGAGAGGATGTTCAACGAGTCACTTGCATGCACGATTAGTAGCCACTGCAGTTCCCTCCCTATTCCCATCTCTTGAGGGAAGTTCCAGAACTGACCATTCGTATAGTGCACCGCCTTTGGAACGATCTAGAGGAATACAAGTTCTAGATGATATAGTATTAGTTTCAGAAGGGAATCCACCTGCATTAATTTATCCAGGTAATAAAAATAATAATATTTTAATTCAAAATAAACTTGAATCTTCTATGTTCAATTTCGATTTTTCCCAGTTTTTTGAAACTATGACTTTTTTTTAGCTTTTTAAAATGATAAGTTAAACTGCTATGTTTTTTACCACTAAAATATATTAACAATTGTGACAGCAGTTTCAACTCACAGAGTCATTTTCAAGGAAATATTTCTTACAGACTAAAATATCAGTACAAAATAAAGTGATTTGTAACCCTAAGTTGTCAACATCTGTTCAGGAAGCGGCGAAGCAATTAATATTTACGTTTGGCGAAGTAAATAGCTAATACAGTTTCGGTTTAATAGAATTAATAGCTAGATGTACTGTATGTATTAATGTACTTGCCTTTGTATATTTCTAGGGATTCCAGAAAATTAAATATTAAATTATACCTAGAAATATACAAAGGGAATAAAATAATAATGTACATTATTATTTTTATTGCCTTTGTATATTTCTAGGGATTCCAGAAAATTAAATATTAAATTATACCTAGAAATATACAAAGGGAATAAAAATAATAATGTACATTATTATTTTTATTGCCTTTGTATATTTCTAGGGATTCCAGAAAATTAAATATAAATTATACCTAGAAATATACAAAGGCAATAAACATAATAATGTACATCTGCTTAATGACCAAACCGAACTTTATTTTCCACTATTTACTGTCCAAACCAATAAACTGTTAATTGCTCCGCCCTTTCCAAAGAATATATTTACCACTTAAGGGTACAAATTACTTTATTTTGTATTGATATTTTAGTCTGTAAGAAATATTTCTTTGAAAATGACTTTGTGAGTTGAAACAGCAGTCGCAATTGTTAATATATTTTAGTGGTAAAAAACAGAAGTTTTATTTATCAGTGTTCATGACGATTAATTACCATATAGTAACGGCTAATAGCATCAATTTTTTAAAATAAGCTGACAATTATATGTTATTTGTACAAATCAAGTATTGTTTAAGCTTTTGGTCAACCATGCATAAAAAATCTCCAGTTGTTAACCAAATAAATTGTTCTTTTCTTAAAACTACATATTAACCAAAATTGATATTTAATGGCTAATTAAAATGTATTTTTGCAGCTGACCAGACAAATGTAGTTGAAACCGAGGTTCAGCATGAGATCGTCGTCAGTCCAATTACAGTTAGTCCTACTCTAACATCTCCAACATCTACCCAAACGTCAGCCAGTTTATCCTTTGATAGCCCAAGGAAGAATAAGTACAGACAACAAATCAAGTCCCTTACTGCCGAAAACAAATATTTAAGACAAAGGGTTCAGGTACTTGAAAGTCAAAGAATTAATGAATTGGACAATATATCTTTGGAGCAATATATGTCTTTAACATCCAAATTTTGCAATCCGGATACTGCAAAATGTATTAATATGCAAGTATCACAGGGCATAAACACCGAAAGGGTAGACGTTACAGCAAGGAGTTTAAAAATGAATGTCTACCAATATATTTTGCTGGTCCCGGAGTGTATAAAAATATTTATTGTCTAAATATAGCCTTCCCTCGCCTAACACTTTGCTAAAAGAAATAAGATCAGTTAAGATAGGACCCGGATTAGATAATCCCGAGTTCTTCATTTTATTAAAAAAAAGGTTGACAGTTTTCAACCCCAAAGTAAATATTGCTTATTGTGCTTTGATGAAATGTCTATAAAAGCCAATTTATTTTATGAACGAAATCAAGATTGCATCATTGGGCTAGCAATGGGTGATACAGGGGAGAAAATTTTTAAACCAACTTTAACTGCCTGTGTATTTATGGTCAGAGGTATTTATTCGAAGTGGAAACAGCCGATAGCCTATTTTTTATGCCATACTTCTTGTAACGCTAATTTATTACATAAACTATTAAATGAAGCTGTGCAAAAATTAAAAAATGTGGGGTTAAATGTTTGCGGAATTACTTGTGATATGGGGTCCAACAATATCAAATTGTCAAATATTTTAAAGATATCTGCAGATAATACTGGTTTTTAGTTAGAAAACCAATATCTCTTTTTCATCTTTGATGTGCCACATAGTATAAAAGCTATGAGAAATATGTTGATGATATATGACTTTTATATTAATGGTAAAAAATTTCGTGGCAATATATTAAAGACTTCTATGAGTTAGATAAAAAATTTCCTGTCAAAGCAGCACATAAATTAACGGATTCTCATATTTACCCGACTGGTTTTCAAAAAATGAAGGTCAAACATGCCACCCAAGTATTTAGTTACTCAGCCCATGTAGGTATGAGTGTTTATATTAGATTTGGTTCCCTTCCCGATGAAGCGACAGAAACTGCTGAATTTGTTAATAGAGTAGATCAATTATTTGATATTTTAAATTCTTCACAAACCTTTTCCCCAAAAAAATATAATGTTGCCTTTAAAGCAAACTCATTTCAATTAGAGTTTCTAATGGATTGTCTGACCTTCTTTAAAAATCTTGAAATTCGAGCCAAAATCATAAAAATGTTACCAAAAAAATTAAATTTATTAGAAGTCTTATAATTTCCATCAACAGTATTATTCAGTTATTTTACTATCTTCGTGAAAATGCAGGGTTCGATTGTGTACTTACACGAAGATTAAACCAAGATTGTCTGGAGAACCATTTTGGTAAAATCAGAAGTGCAAACGGCAACTGCATTAACCCAACAGCAATACAGTTCCACAGATAGTGATGAGCGAGACCGGTCTTGGTCTTGCGGTCTTGGTCTTGGTCTTGCAGCAAGACTAAGACCAAGACCAAGACTGCCTTTTCGCTTGCAAGACCAAGACCAAGACCGGGGTATGCAAGACCAAGACCAAGACCGAGGTGTGCAAGACTACGCAAGACCAAGACCGACCTGCAAGACTCTTGCACTTATGCAACTTTTTTTGATATTGTAACATTTTATTGTTGTATTTAATATACAGAGGAATTTCATACAGACATGACAAAAACTGTGTCAAGAACTGTCAAATGAGGCGATTATTTAATAAGTAAGAGTTTCTTAAATAAAATAATAATTAAATCGATCACTTTGTTCTTTTAGTTCTATAGTTCTTTTACAACGATAACGAATAAATTTAATAACATGTTTCAAAAATAATGAGATGGTGACTCAATGGTCCGACAAAGCTTGACATCTCCGAAATCGTTTACGACAGAGAAAAACTAGGGGTACAAAAGTTATGGAAGCTGAATATTACTTTTATAATTTTAATGTTTTTTTTTAATTAGCTATTAAGTAATGCCACTTACAGGGTATATCAAAAATCTTCAAAATCCAAAAATACATTTATTTTTCACATTGTGAGAGGTGGCACCATTAGATTGCTTCTTAAAATTAAGATAATGTGAAAGTAATGGATTAATATAAAATATTTGCCATGTGATAAAGGAATAGTTTTTATATAAATGGATTGTAAAAATCACTTCCGGTTTAGACGGAAAAGTCAAAACCGAAAATAATATTTAAAAACCATCTACGTCGACATTGTTCCTATATAACAACAATTTCCAGCATAATATACAGGGTGGCGATTTTTTCTAAATTGATTTTTCGCCATAAATTTTTTATTTTAGGGGAAAAGCTAAAAATAAGGGAGTTTTCTTGAGTGGCAGTGGATTAATAGAAAAATTCTGGAATAGAAAATAATTTTACATTTTATGCCCTTTTTGTCTATAATTTTTGTATGTTTGGTTTTTTACCATAATGGACGATTTAGAAGATATCGAGCTTTGTCACACTATTGGGCCCCCTTGTATCTGCAGATTGTTTATAAAGTATTTCTACAAACCAATTTAAAGGTAAAAAGTTCATATAAACTGAAAAGTTTTTTAAACAACTTTTTTTTAATCAGAAACCAATGATTACATATCAGAATTATTTTCACATATATTTCACATCTGGTTGAAATTAAAAGTCTTTTTTTTTTCGGCTCACACAGTAAACAGTTTTGTATTTGCTTTAATTTTATCTGCTTCTTCAAAGAAAATTTATATAATTCTTATCCCTAAAATGTTTCTTTATGCCACCAAATGTATAAAAGAAAGTTGTGTCTTAATTTAACCAAAAATAGAGCGCTATAAAGGGGTGGATTTACGCAAAGGCTGAGTAGGCTGAAACCTAGGGCGGCAAATATTATGGGCGGCAAATTTACGATTAATTTTTTAAAAAATTTAATGGTAAATTAATATACTTTTTAATATTTAGGAAATAGGTAAAAATATCCTGAAATTTGTTTGTTTTAAAAAAATGTTAATTAATTTTCTGTATGTTTTAATTTTCTTAAATTTGTTTAATAATTTTTTATAAGAATTACTAGTGTAGTTTACATCCAAAAAATATTGACATATTAGGGCGGCCAAAATTTATGAGCCTATGGACGGAAAAAAATTAAATCCGGCCCTGGCGCTACAAATAAATAAACGCCTTCATTAAAAATATGCTTTTTAATCAAATAATTTAAATGTACGTTTAAGATTAAAACTGATATATTTTTAAATTTTAAAGCAAAAAATATAGTCCCCATCTTGATTTATATTTATGTAATAAAAATATATATTTTATTCAAGATTGCTTAGTTTACATTATTACTACCAAAAAAAAGCAAGACCAGCAAGACTCTTGCAGCAAGACCAAGACCAAAACCAAGACTAGCCCGGTCTTGGTCTTGGTCTTGTTTTGCTCATCACTATCCACAGAACATTTAGAAAATTGCAATGCGTCAATTTACTTAACTCAGGTACGGAAAACTGTGAGGCAGATTCTGATCAGATGCTTTTAAGGCTTTCTGATTGCGAACAGGTTTTTGTACCTGAAGATAAGGATAAAGTACCAGACCAAAAAGACGAACTAAATGGCATGGATTACCAAAAAAATGAAATGCTGCAAAAAAATTTCATAAGGTACGTGTGCGGGTACCTTTTAAATAAAGCGTTAAGGATTCACTCTTGTAACATTTGCAATAAATATAGCAAAGACCACAATGAACTTGATGATTCATCTTTTTATTGTTTTCTTAGAGTATATAACTGTGCGAATGGTGATACATTCGGAAATTTGCAAATGCCTAATGATGAATTTGTGGAACTAATATGTAAAATAGAAAAAATATTTCAACAAAATTTTGAAAAATTGGCCACAAAAAGCAATATTTGCGGTACACTTTTAGGTATAAGTAACCATTTACCCTTTAGTCATCCCTGTAAATATTTTCCCAAAGAATTTATAGTTAAATTATATTTAAGAGTTAGAATTTATTATACATTAAAAACAATAAATGCTAATTTTAGAAATATAAATAAGAATAAATTAATAATTTGGAAAAATTTGTAATATACGTAGTTGTAAGTAATTTTTTTGTTTTGTTTTGTCCATTTATTTTTGTGTCTGGCTGAAAAATTAATTTTGTAAAATTCTTTATTGCTGTTAGTAAAACATTAGTGTTGCGAATAGGTAAGCATTTTTTATTTTGTTTCTTATACATCTGTTACATTTCGATTAATGGGCAATAAAACTTATTAAAAACCTAAGCTACAGAAGATTATTTTATTATCATATTTTTTTTATTGCAGGCGTGTTCAAATCGAACTTTCAAACACACGCGTGTTTTAAAGGTTGCCATGGTACTACAATCAAAAACGGGAGAAATGTGAAGTCTAAGATGGCATTGCAACAACCTATAACCTCGAATTTTTGCACATGTTAGGCATTTTAAAGAAACGAAAATTATTAATCTGACATGAGTACTTTATAACGTCAAATAAAATATTACTAATATAATAAATAATATCAATAAAAAAATAGCGTAATGTATTCGTGAATAACTGATCTTTAAAACACTTGCTCTATTTCGAGAACTCGGGCTACGCCGTCGTGCTCGAAAAATCGTGCGTGTATTAAAGACCCTATTATTCACTTACACTTTATTATACTGTACCTTTTCCCTAAAAACTGACATTATATTGAGAGATATCACAGTGCGACTATCAAAGGCAATAATTTCTGTCGAATATTACATCCGAATTTTGCAGAGCTGAGAAAAGACCTTAACAATGACCTGGGAATATGAGGAAACAGCTAAAGATCGATCATGCATCCTCTTGAACAACTAACGATTTTAATAAATCATTATTCTTTTCATAAGATTACAGATAACTACACCCCTTCTTATTATTGTAATACAATTATTGTGACCTAAATATTATAAATCGCCCATGTTACTTTGTCAGCTCATATGAGTTTTTTAGTCTATAACAATTAAAATGTTATTACTTTTTCGAATCAGTTTATTGTATATTTTTATATTTCTTATTTAACTTTAAAATTATCTACTACGGTACTGTTATGCAAAAAATTTGTCGTTTTACATAAATAAGTAATCGTTTTAATCCGGCTCTGACTTTTCTCGGATGTGCGACAGAGGGAGCAACGCTTCTGTCTCGTTTGTTCGTAGACTGCGAGATCAAAGGTGCCGACCGGAGTTGTGGAGCTGTATAGTTGGATCAATATAAAAATGAAAATTCGGTTCTCTTTGAAAGGAAAAAAAAACATAAAAAGTAGCCGAAAAGATTTAATTTGAACTAGCGACCGCCTTTGCTTTTTATAATGTGCCGCTTCCCGCACGTGTCTGTAATAATAGACCATATAAAAAGCCGACAATAAAAATTAAAACTTTTTGCTACTTTTTATGTTTTTTTTTCTCTTTAAAGGGCACCGAATTTACATTTTTAAAATGATCCGACTATAAGTAAGCTGTGTTTATAGCTTAAGTACTTTACGTTACGAAGCCCCAACAAGGCGAAACAATGGTTAAGTAATAAAATAAAAATGCTTAAAATATTAAAAATTAATTTTTATAAAATTTAATCTTAAATAAGAATTTATACCAGATTATCGTATGATGATTTCTTCTTCCTAAAGGTTAAAAAATATAATTTAAAAAAAAAAATTGAAATAATATAATATTTTTTATATAAACCTAAAATTAAACAACAAAAAAAATATTAAAAGTAGGTATAAAACAAATTAGGGCATTACAATTTTTTTGAATGTCGGTTGCTGCAAATCTACAGTTTTAAGATGTTTTTTTTTTGACACCAGACCCGTAGAAGTGGTCAGCAAAATGGCTCTAATTACTTTGTGTTTGGTAATTGTTTCAACATATATTATTAATTATTTTGGTATTGAGTAATTGGCCAGTTAAGTATTTTTATATTAGATTATCAATGCAGAATTGCTATTTAAAAAAATTTAAAGAGTAATTGGTATTAAGTAGTTACTGATTAACCAAGCAATCAAAAATATACCCTTGGAGATCATTATTTTTTTGAAAAATTATGTATAATTTCGTTTTAAGTATTAATTATTTAAATAATTGGATAACCTATTCTATTTACTAATATTTTAAAAAATTGATAATTAGATGCCTAATTCTACTAATTACTAATATTTTTAAAAATTAGTTAATGATTCTTTCTAATTATTAATTAAGTCATTAAACAATTAGTTTGCTAATTAATGATTTCCAAAACAATTCTAACTTTTCTTATATAAAAATTATTAGCTAAAGTGAAAATTTTATGTAATTATGCTCATATATATATATATATATATATATATATATATATATATATATATATATATATATATATATATATATATATATATATATATATATATATATATATATATATATATATATATATATATATATATATATATATATATATATATATATATATATATATATATATATATATATATATAATATATATTAAAATATAATATATATATATATATATATATATATATATATATATATATATATATATATATATATATATATATATATATATATATATATATATATATATATATATATATATATATATAATTTATTATATATTTGTGTGACTCAATTACTAATTATTTCAATAATTAGTAATAAAATCACTGAAATTATTAATTATTTGAGATTACACAGGCACACAAAAAAAAGTTCTGAACCAGATATGTGAAGTACCTTTTGGTATGCTTTTCGGTGCGCTAAAAACGAATCCGAAGTCAGAATTTACCCATCACCCTTACATTTTGCTCCTGCAATCCCCAGCAGCTTCCCCTCCTTAATGGGTAAAACTTTATTCACTTAGAATAGTTGTGATAAATATCGGACAATACGTTGTTAGGTGTACTGAAAACGTTAGATATTTATTTTAAATCTTCAAATAAAATGAAATTTTAGCCCTTTAGATGGTTGCAGGGTGATGCTGGGGGTTGCTGGGGATTGCTAGGGTTAAATTCAAGGGTTATGGGTAAATTCACTCGTTTTTAGCACGACAAAAAACGTATTGTCAGATGTTTATTATATCTTTTTCAAATGAATAAAATTCTTACCTCTGGGGGGGGGGGGCTGGGGTGTTGCTGGGGCAAAATCTAAGAGTGATGGGTAAATTCTAACTTCATATTCGTTTTTAACACGCCCCTAAAAAAGTATTGTCAGATATTTATCATATCTTTTCCAAATGAATAAAATTTTGACCCTTTGGGATGGGGGGTGCTGGGGCGTTTCTGGGGTAAAATCTAAGGGTGATTGGTAAATTCTTACTTTATATTCGTTTTAAGCAGGCCAAAAATCGTATTGTCAGATATGTATTTTAATTCTTCCAATAAAATAAAATTTTTGACCTAAGGGTGGTTTCTGGGTGATGCTAGGGGTTGCTGGGGCTTGCTAGGGTTAAATTCAAGGGTTATGGGCAATTTCTAACTTTATATTTGTTTTAACTACATCAAAAAACGTATTTTCAGATATTTTTGTTATATCTTCTCCAAATAAATCAAATTTTGACCCTTCGGGGGAGGGGGTGCTGGGAGTTGCTGGGGTAAGATCTAAGGGTGATGGGTAAATTCTAACTTTATATTTGTTTTTAACATGCCAAAAAACGTATTGTCAGATATTTATTATATCTTTTCCAATGAATAAAATTTCTGACTTCGGATTAGCGCACCGAAAAACATACCAAAACGTACTTCACATATCTGGGTTAGAACTGTGTTTTTGTGTGCCTGTGTTATTAATTTAATACTTGAATTTTTTAAATGTTTTAATAATTAGTAATTTAAGTAATTTAATTACCTTTTAGTTAGGTAATTATGAATAACAATTATTATTAACGTTATTCAATTACTAATAATTGAAATAATTAGTGGTGAAACTATTTAAATTACTCATTATAATAATATTTAATGATATACGCTATTCTAATTTCTAATAATCGAACTATTTATTATTGTTCAAAGTAAAATTTTTAATTTAATAAATAACGCATAGTTAATAAAATTTAAAAAATCCCTAGAATTAAAAAATTATTACTTTTGGTAACAACTTATGCTAAATAGAATTATTTTTAAGCAAAACTACAATAAATTTTTTTTCTAGATTTCTATACTGGTTAAATTTAAGAATTAAACAAGTTTTTTGGTTTTTTTAGCTTCAACTTAATTCAAGAAAATTAAAATTGGGCAAATTAACAAAAAAATAAATCTTACCTTCTCTACCAATTAACTAGTGACACATTGAGATAGTTGCATTAGGAATATATTTCTCTAAGAAGACCTTGTCAAACTTCATATTTTCATCTGAAAATAATACACACCATAAATTAGAAATAATATTGTGTAACAGCATAACTTATGATGTAAAATACCAAAACAATTTTTTTTTCAATACTAACGGGCGAGTGACGATCGCGTTGTTAAAATTAGCAATGGACTTTACAATGTGTTAAATTTAACAAAGAGGTAAAAATTAAAACTCTTGGCAATTGGGCATAACTTTTTAAATGTTAACTATTTATCAAAAAACAATTAAACCTATAAAAAAATAATAACCTTACACAGAATATAAAAAATGGGTTTAGCACTCTAAAAAAGAAATATTATATATTTTTCTAAAAACAAGCAGTACAATAGATAGCTTAAATGACTAATACCGCATTTTTTTTTTAATTTGCTTTATTGACAGGTCTTTTAATATAACTCATGCCTATCACATTTTATTGATAAATTTAGGTAGTATTGCATCTAGAGTAGATAAAATATTTGCTATTTATTTCTAGAAAAAGACTGTTTTAAGTTAATAAATATTAGTAAAACTATTTATTTACAAGAATTTTATTACTTACTGCTCTTTATTATCCATCTATTCTTTTTAAAACTAAAAAATTATATAATTATAAAATTGTAAAAATTATATATGTATAAATTAACAAAAGGAACCTTGAAAATGCTTCTTTTTTCTTAGGTTAAGGTGTGTCCAAGGCTATAACATGGGGTACTAAAAACATCGTTAATGACCCGCCGTGGTATATGTCCGATTCGCTCCAATGCCTTGTTCGAAATCCAAGTCAAATACAGTCCAGCGTGTAAAATTTGATCTAAGAATTTTGCTTCGCAATGTAAAGATGTTCTTAATTTTAGAAACAGCGCATATATACATATAAAAAATTTTACACGCACGCTGGAGAGAGGTTCTAGTCAGGCATTTATAGAGTTTTGAGTAGCTCAAAAGCGTTTTCACACTATTCCTTTGTTGAAAAGTAACATGCACATTAATAACCATTCTTATTATTGAACTTTTTGGGGCAGACCATGCTCTAAGGCGCGAAAAAAAATCCATCACTAGAAAGCTACTCAGATTGTCCATAGCAACCTTCCAGCATATAGTACTACGGGCAGTTTTGCAACTTGGTCGTGCGAATAATGTGCGTAAAAGAAACTGAAAAATAAGAGTAGGTACATTTCTTTCAAGCTCTACGTGCTGTGTAGGCTGCTATCCTATTAGCAAGCTGAGTGCGGTTTATACTCTACGAAATAGGAGTATAACTTGTCTACTTTAGAGATAATACTATCTGAATGTTAAAGAAACATTTTATAAGTCAAATTTAAGTAAAAATGTCAAAACTTTAGATTTTAGAAAGTTAGGATATTAGATTATTATTTGTAGTGAATAAATGTTAAAGAAAAAAATATTTAATAACAGTTTTGCTTGTTCTATTGAAAGTAAAAAACATCTAATTTTATTAAAAGTAAAAATCAAAGCAATGGCTCTTCCATGACTGAATTTATCAATAAAATGTAATAAGCATGAGTTATATTAAAGAACCTGTTAAAAAACCAAATTTAAAAAAGTTCTGCAGCAGTGGTCATTTGAGCTATCTATCGTGATGCTTGTTTTTAACGAAAATAAATAAAATGACTTTGTTAGGGAGCCAAACCTATTTTTCCTATTCTGTGCATGGTAATTCTTTTTTATATGTTCAATAAATTTTTAAGGAAAAAATCCGAACTAAATTATTTATTGTCATCCAGTTGCCTTGAAATGTACTACGTTGTCAACTTTGTTCATTTTTCACTTTTTGTTAAATTTAACTCATTGTTAA
Source organism: Listronotus oregonensis (assembly GCA_019359885.1). Classification (NCBI taxonomy): domain Eukaryota; kingdom Metazoa; phylum Arthropoda; class Insecta; order Coleoptera; family Curculionidae; genus Listronotus; species Listronotus oregonensis. The sequence goes on along the minus strand of JAHBCN010005542.1, from coordinate 16,909 downwards.
GTCCATTGCTAACTTTAACAACTCGATCGTTACTTGTCCAAATAGTCACATTTTCAACTATTTAACCCTCGGGCTAACAAGAAATAAATGAATAGCAAAAAAAAAAAACATTTTAAAAAACAAGCTTTTATTTACATGTACTAAAAAGAAGAAAATTAACTTCAAATTAAATTAAACATATAAGTTTATTATATTACACAATTTATATTACATAAAAGCTTGTGGCGAGGTTTATAAAAAAAAAAATAATATTTTTCTTAGAATTACTTATGTCAGGATCAAGTTACATGTTGCATTCTTATTTATCTACACAGGTAAATCTCGTGAAAAGCTTTAATATTATATAAATTGTGTAATAAAATAAATTAATGGGTTTAATTTAATTTAAACTTTATATATGCTTTTTAATACTTACATATAAAAGCTTGTTTTTAAAAATGGTTTTTCTATTAATTTAATTTTATTTTTTACTTATCGCTGAACATGTTTCGAGGTCTGCACATTTTACTTAATGGGTCATCTTTGCATGCTTGCCAGCAGTAGACGCCTACAACATTTGTTAGAGCAACAAATCGTTTGTGTCTCCGGTAGCGTAGTGGTCAGAGTTTCGACTCGCGGGCCCGGCGATCCGGGTTCGATTCCCAGTGCCGGAGAGACACTTTTAGGTAGTAGTTATTTAAAAATAACGTCCGTGGTGGCACTACCGCGATGTTTAAAAGGTGCTGTGAAATGCAACATTTGCATGTTTCAGTGCTTGGACAACGTTGACGGAACAACTGGGAAGAAATGGGTTAAACACCGGAAAACCCGGCTAACTGCGGCCTTGAGCATAAAGCCTCGTCTACCACGTGCAAAATTTATGAATATAGAGCAAACAACATCCAACAAAGACAGAACAGTAAACCCAAATATATTGATGCACCACAACCAGCAACAAATGCGTGGAAAAAAGAAGCCGGTAGGGGGTAATGCCGCATCGGTGAGCAGGGGAAGTGCTCCAAGCACCAAAACAAAAAGAAGAATTTCCCCCCTAAAACCCAGGATACCTTGCCGATGGGAAAACGCCCACCGGGGGGCCAGAACACACGTGGAGATATCGGCGTAAGTCAGTCAAAGCGTTTTCAGCGAATTCAGTAGTAAAATAACGTACGAGAAACAACCGTTTCTTTCAAGACTTTTTACGGACAATGACACAACATACAAACAAATTTGAAAGGGCCATGGCTCTCGTGGAATTCACTGAAAGAATCAAAGACTACGATATCTAAGAGACTTAGATTAATACAATGGAACGCAAACGGCATCAAAAACAAATTAGGTGAACTTATAAACTTCCTACAAACATATAACGTAGACATCATGGCAATCTGTGAAACTAAACTAGCACGAGAAGACAAACTTACTATACGAAATTACACCATACATTGACAAGACAGAAACGCACGGGGGGGGGCGTGGCTCTTTTCGTCAAACACTCCATTCCTCACGTTTCATTAGGGAAACGCTAATTCGCTAATAGAAAACATATCAATTAAACTGAGGAATGGAGTGGTGATAAATTGTAGCTACGCCAAACCCAGACTTCCCATACAACAAGCAGACTTTGACGCGATTTTTAATCTGGCACATAAAGTACTCGTACTATGCGACCTTAATGCACGCAATGTGCTATGGCATAATCACAGAAATAACAGAAATGGACATCAATTTTGGATTATGCCATGGCACAGAATATACAAACTGCACCCCCGAACACACGCATTACCCCAGCAACCAAACAACTCCAACAACCCTCGACTTAATGCTAAACAAAACTTACTAAACTTAATAGACGTAGCGACTATAAATGAGCGGCATCCGACCATATACCGGTTGTCTTAAATTGGAGGACCGATATCGACCGGGATGACGGTTTTAAAAACTGGGAGTTTCAAGCAAACAAACGGCAAACATTTAAAAGAATCTTACAAAACAACACAACCATAAATAATAAAATAAATACAACACAAGAACTGGAACAAGAAGTCGACACATTAACATATAATATACAGCAAGCTCGTAACCAAGTTGCTAAAAAAATGCTTAAAAACCCAAGGAAGATCGCCTACCGGATCACATAATAAACCTTATTACTTTAAAAACAACATCAGACGCAGATGGCAGCGACATAGACAGAGACGAGACTACCAGCAATTAAGTGACATACAAGCAATAATTAGACAAAGAATACACGAACATAAAAACAAAGCCTGGTCAGACATACCAGGGGTTGTCTGTACAGGATAACCTCTGTGGCGTTTGACCAGACGACAAAGGGAAAAAAGTACAACAAACTACCTCACTTAACCCTCCCGTCGCACAGATTTAATAGGAGGTCACGGGAAAACCCCGGAAAAGTTCCTCGGTGTGTGTAGCGGCACACCAAACAAAACAAACGAACAAACGTAATAACTGACATAGCCAACAGATTAATAAGACAAAAATACCCATACCCCTCCTTCCCTCAAAACTCCTAGTTCCCCCAAAAAAACCTTTCTTAATCAAAAACCCTGCCTAACAACAAGGCACCAGGCTTTGATGATATCCCTAATATTCTCCTAAAAACCTTCCAAAAACCTTCGTACAACTCCTATATTTATAAATTCCATAATTATCCTCCAACATTTTCCACAGCAATGAAAGAAAGCCATTGTTTTTCCCCATCCTCAAACCCGGCAAAGATCCTAGACTTCCTAGTCATACCGTCCTATCGCTCTCCTTAGTTCACAGAGCAAAGTTGCGGAAAGAGCAATCCCCCAAAAAACTAAATAAGCAAAATCTCAAAAAAAGGCTGTGCCACCGGAACAATTTGGGTTCGGCAGACTTAGTGGAGTGCTTTAGTAGCCCTTGTCTTGCAAAACGCATTAAAAAAAATGAACCAAGGCCAAAACACCGTGCTTTTATCACTCGACATCCAACGAGTTTTTGACTCCGTGTGGCACAATGGATTAATATACAAACTTTACTTGTGCACAATTTCCACCCATTTAATAACCCTTATCCATCCTATATTTCACAACGCACCTTCCAAGTAGGAGTCAACAACTCCTCTCCCCCCTAGGGCTATGCACGCCGGCGTCCCGCAGGGAACGGTGCTTAGCCCTAAATTATTCAACCTTTACCTTGCTGATATCCCTTACTACACCTCCACAAACTTTCTGTTCGCCGACGACACACTGGTATACGCCAGCTCGTTTTCGGCGGCAAACTAAGTCGCAAATTCAATATCACCTAAACCTTAATACCATTTTACGAAAAATGGAAGATCAAAATTAACGAGGACAAGACATACTGTATAATACTACTAAAAAAATTTTCGAACAACAAAATACACATACCCTTAAAATTAACAACATACCTATTATCCCATCCAAAAAAAACAAAAATTTTTTTGGGGGGTAATTGACGAGAGACTCAATTTTTTGTCTCACGTCAATTACACACTTCAAAGCCTTCCTCAGCCAGCAATCTTTATATTCCCTGATTTCACCCAAATTTCCCTTATCCCTCGAAACAAACTAATCATTTATAATTCAATCATAAAACCTGTTATAACGTAAGCTGGCCCGGGGTCGGGTGTCTCCGACACCCAAATACTTGGTTGCAGCGTATGCAAAATAAAATCCTTACAACCATATCCCGATCAAACACATACATACGTATAGACACGCTTCATGAAATAACAAACACTCAGAAAATTAAAGATTACTTAAACGAACTCACAAACAAATTCTACCTGACAAAATCACAAAACTCAGACCTCACACGTAACCTTACAAACACAAGAATATATGACAACATAAAACAAACCACTTTACCACAGATTGCCATTATATCTAGAACAAAGACCTCCATAAAGACACAACATACAAACAATACAAAAACTTTTTACAGCTCCCTTAGTATGTCCCACTAAATCTAAAACGGGCTCTAATACAAACAAAAACTTACTGACGCAAACTAATGATTAGACATTTAAAATAAATTAAAATATAAAGCAGGTTTTTTATCCCTATTTTTCCTGCAATAGACACTGAAAATGACAAACTAAATGACCAAACAACATATAAATAGGAACTTTTCCATTGAATTTTAGATAGCCTTTAAGCTGACGCGGAAAGAGCTTTAAAAACCCAAAATTTCACACTTCAAACTTCCACGGCTAAAAGCAGCCCCCCGGTGGTAGACTTTCTACCGTCAGGCTACCCACGCCAAGTAAGGGACAGCCCAAGCAGCCAGCGTGAAGAACATTGTATATATTGTATATTAAAATTGTAGATAATTGAAATGTAAATAATAGTGGAAAATAAAAGAGTTTTCAAAAGCAAAAAGCAAAAAGCAAGGAAAACCCGGCACTCACGGTACTTTGGTACTTAGGTTTATATATGTATATATAATCCGTAGGATATAATATACATATATAATAATCCTTCGCGAGTTGTCATAAAGATAAAAAAAAAACATCAAACTATCCTTAACCTTGGATTCAGAAGCCAACATATCGATAATGAAAAGATACGGAAGTTGGCGTTCAACTTCCGTGGCAGAAGGCTGTGTAGAAAATTCGATCAAAAACATGGGGAAAAAAGAATAATTGCGCTGCCGTATGTGCTACTCCCGTTTCTTTTCCCAGTAATTTCCAGATGCAAGTATTATCTTCTTACATAATGAAAAACAAACTATATGTGCGACCCATCTTCAACTTTTTGATATAACGGATTGTATTATTATTGTATATAATAAATGATTTAAAATTCGGTACGTTTTGATTTAGTTTTCTTTTACGCACACTTGCGTAAAAGTAATTTTTAAGCACGCGCGCGTAAAAGACTGTCTTTTTGACATCAAAATGACAATTAAAAAGTTATTATTCCAATGCGATTTTACAGAAAAATAATTTAAAATATGATTTATTATAGCCCAATTAAATTTTCATTTAAAACAGGGCCCAAGTAAGCATAAAATAGGCTATTTAGTTTTATTGTTTTAATTGGTCTATTAGGGTGCTAATAACAGTAATCTGTAGTTTCCCACCCAAATTGTTAATGGGAGAACTTTTGGCAGCCCAAAAACAATGAATTTTTGGACTTTTTTTTTCAGTGTTTTCGATATATCTCGGAAAATAAAAGTGTTATCGATTTTTTATTCTGTATCTTTTTAAAGAGCATTCAATTTCATGTAATTTTCATTTGCTGAAGTACCATCTAACTTTAACAGCAAGCGAGCTACAGCCCGTCAAAAATTGTCTATTTTTGCCAACATTGCAAAAAATCGCCAAATCTTCCTATTAACTACTCGTTTATATTTTTTTATAACTCATCCAAAGCATTATAAAAATCATAAAGTTAATTATAGTGGAAAATGGTTGTCTTAAGAAGGCCTAGCTTTGGTCTTTAGAGCGGTGGAGTGAAGGAGGGAGGGGTGACGTACAGTATTACTATTTTATGGTATGACGGGACAAAAATCATAAATCTGATTACACCAAATGAATTTTAAAAACAAAAAAAAAATGTTATCTACAGCCCGACGCTTATACTTTCCTAGGGGTTCTTAAAGTTTTGGTACCACGACTGGGGTATACAGTGTTTCCATAAATTCATTCAAAATTCGGGTATTTTTTCTGCGGGACAATTTTTTATTTTGGTCGGGGTTTTGGCATGATAATTTCATGTATACAGTGTGGCCAAAATATAACAGAGCTTACTTAATTTCTTTAAATTAAAAAATAAAACGTATTAATAAAAGTAAATAAATATTAATATAAAACCACTTAACATAAAAACCAATTCTTAAAATTAGCAAAAGTTTGCAAAACAAAATAAATAATCAAAAATAAATCATGAATAAAATTTAAGGCTTATTATTTTAAATCAGAACTACTTGATTCTTCAATTAGATTTAAGTTATGAAAATCTTAAGAAATAGGGGAATCCACAGGATTTTTAATAAACATATAGTTTTTTAACTGAAAATCGAATTTGGTAGAGCTTTCCTTAGATTTAAATTATCTGAGGCTAGCTAAATGGGGGTCGGATGTTAACAAAAACGTTCTAATTATATCAGTATTCGCAGATATTCTAGGGGACTTACGGGCATTATTGAATCGAATTTTTCGACATCTTTTACGTCTTGCTTCCTCCGAAAGCTGACCAACTGGTAAGTTAAAAAATTCGATTATATCACCCCCGTGAACTAATACCCTATAAACTGTACTGGGCATATAGTACCAATTATACAGTAATCAATATAATGTTCTTGTCTAATGTAATAAAAATTTTAATTTATTAGTATTAATTTTTTAGCCAGATGCTATGATTTTTAAAATTAAACAAAAAATTTCAATCAATTCACAATTTACTCCTGTGATTTCTGCACTTTGTGGGTTGTGGAAAAAACGCCTAGCAGTATTTCCATCGTTTGTGGGGCCATACCCAGGCTTAGGTTTATCAATTATTAGACCCATTCTAGATTAAAATTCACTTTGGATTCTTTTTTTGTTGTTTTCAAATATTTTGTTATTTTCTTCGCCTTTGACTTGTCAACTTTTAATTTGTAATCGATATGATATGTGCAGCAGGCACTCCAAGCAACGTATTCAACAATGTAAACTTGACAAACTATATCGATAGTTTTTAATTTTAGGAGATTTACTTAAAACTGCAACTGAATTTGTTTTCTTGTGTGTGACTCCACAAATAATACACTTTGCAGCAAAATTAGTTCCTGACAATATATTTGGAACACTCTCATCAAACATGATAAATAGCATTTCGTATGAGATTTTTACAGAATTTCCTTTACAGATAAGCTCATAAAGTTTTAATCCGTTTATTGATGTGTTTATATGTTGTAACTAAGTCTTCATTTTCTTTCATAAATACAAACTATATTGGCCTACTGTATAATGCGAATAAAGGCCTAAGAATACACCAAATAGGTGATGTCATTAGTAATACAATCTATTAATTTTTCTCGAGCCACTCTGCATGTCTTCTTTCGAAATTACTGCGCGTTCGATTACATTCTTTCCACCACCTTTCAACTTTCATACAAAAAAGACAGCATTTTCAATATATAATAATTTTTATAGACTGTAAACATCATTTAATTACAGTCTAATAATATTTTGAACAAGTTATAATGATATATGAAGGAGGTAATAGGAGGATTTGGCGATTTTATGAAATGTTGGCAAAAATAGTCAACTTTTGACGGGCTGTAGCTGACTTGCTGTTAGAGTTGGACGAGACTTTACTTTATAAAAATTGTTGGAAATTTAATGCCCTTTAAAAACTACAGTAGGACTATTGGTTTTCGAGATACACTCAAAAACCTGAAAAAAGTCCAAAAAATTCGTGGTTTTTGGGCTGCCAAAAGTTCTTCCATCAAAAATTTGGGTGGAAAACCACAGATTACTGTTATTAGCACCCTAATGGCACAATTAAAACAATTAAACTAAATAGCCTATTTCATGCTTGCTACAATGTACTATTTGATTGGGCTATTATTCTTTTAGTGCCATTTAATACCCAAAAAAACATTATCGACATAATGATTTCCGTAAACAACATGTTCAAAAAAACATAAGTATTATTGTCAAAAATTGTATATAAAATAATTTTAATGGCCTTTACAGACTATCATGAAAATTATGTCTTTAGGTTTAACTTTTATTGAACGAGTCCAATTAGCTATAAAATACTGACTAACACAAAATTGCACGCGAAATTTTCGTATTCTTTCGATAACGCCAAATAACAGCTTTCATGACTTAAATTCGAATTTGTATGTAGTGGAGCGTTTTATTCAATTAATTTCTGGAAAAGCTCTAAGTTAGCCGTATTTCAGAACAATAATACCAGCATATGGGAATACGGTGTGCCCCATACGTACAGAATAATAGTTTAGCACAAATTAAATACCAAAAATCATAAAAAGTTAAGAATTTTAAGGGTGAAATAAACGCTAAGAGCACATTTAAAATATTTTTATTATTTAAATTATACTCACAGAGTAGTATTTACGAAAATTAAAACAATTTTTCCTAGGCCCAGTGATTTTTTCTTTGCATAAATAGCAATAATCTTACAAATAATTATCCTATAACTGAAATATCCAGTACATGAACTCGTAACAGACGTCTACGCCATCTGCTGACCAAAGGGCGAGCATACTTCTCTTAACTTACAGTGTCACCGACTAGTCTAGTCGAAAATTTTTTTTGCAAAAAATAGTTAGAAGCTTTCGAAAAATATGAGCGATAGCTCATTTGAAACGAAATGCAAATATGGGAATGATATTAACAAAAAACAAAAAAAAAAGAAGCTATTTCGATTTTTAATGATCAAAAACCATATAAAATTGCAAAAAATATCCTAAAAAAGGAGAGAATTTCCGATAAAAAAATCACAACTCCCGGAGTTTTATCTCCAGTATTTATTATTTTTATTAAACGTTTTGAACTTTCGTTCTCATTGAACATTAAAAAAAAGGCTAAATAAATGTCTCATGAATTTTTTGCTTGGTAAAGCTTTTCTTATATACATACTGAACTGTGGAAAGAACAATTTTCCACACGCGCGTAGAAGCAATACTTTTATTTTGAGAAAAATAAAACGAAGAATAGGGCGTTAGATATATGGAGCGCTAATTTCGGGACGCCATGTATGTATAAATAATTGTTTGTAATAATTTAAAACATATTGATTTGGCGTTCCATAAAACCAGCAATTTTCTTCAAAAGCTGGGTCACTGTCTATTCATAGGACCCACTGTCCAGCTAATATTGATTGGTACTGATATAATAAGCAGGTATCACGCAATGCCGTTACCCAAAACTATTATCAATTATACAAATATACGACAATGTCTCATTAATCTTTCGTTATAAAGATTAAATTATATTAATAAAAACAACAGAATAACTTTTTCGAAATACAAGATAAAATCCTACAGAGTCGTTGTGTTCCCTGAGTAACGCGGTTCGTGCCAGGTAAAAGTATTATACAGTAATCACTAAATCCTTTGTTTATAATAATTTTATAACTTTGACAAAAAATAAAAAATCAGGGTTATATTGTCATTGTTATAGAATTATTATAAACAAGACATTAAATTTTTTTAAAACTTTTAGGGCGTGATCTTGTTAGCTATGTATAGAAGAAGGGCTCTACGAAAAATGTATACGACAATTATTTAAAAAAAAATTAGTGTACAATAAAGACGAAAGTTCGAAACAAAAATGTCGGGCAGAGGACTCTTTTCAGCATTAAATTAAAATTATTATTTATTCGTGTCAGAAGCATCATCAGGGTACATATTATAGTGTTTACATTACACACAAAATACCTACTTACAAATACAGACATAAATTTGTAGATATAAAAAACTATGTAAAGACTACAGTGCAACAAATATAAAAACAGAAAATACATAATATGATTGAACTCTACAGCTAAACATTTTTTGCCCAGAAACGGGCGACGTCGATTGCATTTGGCTTTGCTGCCGTGAGGTCCTCTGGAGTGCATTGGGCTGGGCACAGTGGACAGGTGTACATATGTAGGGTGGTTTGTAGTGCTCGGCATTCGCAGAGGTTAGAATCAACAGGGTAACCCCATTTATTAAGGGTATCTCTTGATCTCACAGTGTCCGTACGTAGTCTGTTCAGTGCCTTTCAGGTTTCCCAACTTTCACCGCAGCCTGGTGCCAGTTCTTCTTCCGGCTCCATCCAGTGCTGATTTGCAGTCTTCCTCCAAAGGTCCAATCTGGTCTTAGGTTCTCCATAATCTTCTGTTGTTCTCAGGAAACTTTGCCTCGATTTTAATCTCTGATGGGCCGGTGCTACGCCGTAATGGCGTTCCGATTCTGCTAATTTACGTCGTTCTTTAAATGCTGCTGCCTCTCTGCGAACAGCAGGAGGGGCGATGCCACTTAGATGGTGGATCTTATCCAAAGGTGTGGGCTTCAGGCATCCGGTAATAATTCTGCTTGTCTCGTTGAGGGTGACGTCAACTTGCCTTGCGTGCACTGATTTATACTAAACCGGGCCCGCATACTCGCCGGCAGAATTACAGAGGGCGAGTGCTGAGGTTTTAAGAACTCTGGTTTTGGCTCCCCAATTACAGCTTGTCAGCTTACGAATGATGTTATTTCTTTCGCTAACTTTAAGTTTGGTGTTAAGGCAGTGCCGTTTGTATGTTAAATTATGTTAATTAAAATTATAAATAATGGAGATAGGACTTCGGGAGTTAAGACTTTTTTATCGGAAATTTTCTCCTCTTCAGGGTTCTTTTTTGCAATTTTCACTACCTCGTATGGTTTTTAAGTTATCATCAAAAATCGAAATGGTTTTTTTTTTCATTTTTTGTTAATAACAATTGTAATTTTTATTGACAGAAAAAGTCCTCAAAACGTCTATTTCAGATTTGCATTTGGTGTCAAATAAGCTATCGCTCATATTTTTCGAAGCCTTTTAACTATTTTTCGCAGGAAACACACTTCTTGACTAGACTACGACTTGCCGAGCTGACATAATTCTACAAACATTTAAAAATAAATGTTTTTATACTTTGTATAGAATTACTTAACTAATTTTGTAGAGATTTCACCTAACGACGTCTTATGACCAGTTTCGATCTATATCAGATCTCATCAGAGAAGCTAGACCTTCGACTAGCTCCTAGCACTTGTTTGTTTCTCCATTCCTAGAGTGTCCAGACTGTGCAACCTACTACCCGCAGAGGTGTTTCCTTCTTCTTCAAATCTTCAATATCTTAGTCCCATGTATATAAACTACCTCTTAATAAGCCAAATATGACTTAATGGGATTTTTTAAAAAGACTTATCTACTAACCATCGTATTAAAAAAAATATTAAATTACGCCTAGTATTTTAAAAGTTATTTAAAAGCAATATTTCCAGGGTCTTCCGTTATGTACATGTATCTCCGTAGGGAAGGCTTGAAGGAAAAAAGTTCAGGGGAACCAAGGAAGGTTAAAGGTGTATGGAAGCCCAATACTGTAGAACAAAATTGTCCAGGCGTGCAGGGCATCGGGAATCGGGGGATTGGCCCCGCGGAGTTTGCGCAATGAATAGTAGGTCAGAGCCGGACTTCCATAATTCTTTGTTACTATCTATAAAGTTGACATCATCAAATGTCAAATTCAAGCATTCACTGTTTTTTTTTATTTTTTGCACAAAATTGTTGGTTATTAAACGATACTACCATAGAATATTTAAAATTATTGTGTAATATTGCATTTTATATCATCTGATATAATATGGAAAGAATAGATGGCGCTACTTTACAGCCTTCTATTTAAATGGTCGATATTTTTGGGAGTTTTGTATTTTTTTCCAAAAATCTATGTAAATAAATAAAAACACGATTTTTTAAAAATAAATTTGAAACATTGTATGCTAGTTTCATGTACTTATCACCAATTTTGTTATAAAAGAAGGGCAAGATAGTGTAAATGAGTTTAATCTAATCCTAAGATTGTGGTTGTACATTAAAAAGTGAAAATTTTTATAACTGCTTTTTAGGCATATACTTTTCACTAATAACAAATATTCATGAGACAGAATAACAGTGGTTAAAAATGTTTAGTAACCTTTGGTACCTAGGAATCCATTGTAACAGTAACCGTTAATCCGTTAAATATTATGTGTCTACAGTATGCCGAGCTTAAAAAGTTGGTAATGTAAGTTTAAGAAACCAAAAATCTAATTTCTTTTTTAAAACAAATACAGAAAAAGCAAAAAGAAACTTTAACATAAAATTGTACTTTTTTTATTCAATTAGAGGGACCTGTATATAATAAAATTTGCCTGGTCTGTCCAGTAATTAACAATTTTGATCCTTTAAAAGAATGTACTAAATTATTAAATGAAATAAAGGTACCTAAATGTAAACCTTATTTCTTTTTAATAACCCACAGAAACACACAAACATTGTGGAAATCATCTAAAAGATAGTTAATATTGCCTTACTTTTTTCACTGCTATTTCCTATGAAATTTTAATTTTCTATTATTCATAATTATTGATATATTATTATTTATTCGGTTACCTAACGTTACGTCTCATAAGAAGCACCTAATTTAAATTTAAGAAATACTTACCTAAACTAAAAAATGCCGGGTATGTTACCCTTAGATTTGCAAGACAAAACCATACAACCTCTATCTAGTCATTTTGTTATATTATAAGTAACAAACAATAAACACAAAATTATAGTCACAATTTAATAAACACTAATCACTAAAATAAGAAGGTTTTTATCAATCCAAAAACTTCTGCAACCACAAAATATAATCACACAAAGCAAAACAATCGAAACTAATACGGCTCCCATAAAAGTATAATGTGTTGCCTAACTACACAGTGATTTATCAGTGTGTAAGTAGGCAACACATTAAATTATTTCGTGGAATTTCGTTATTGCGCAAAATCGGCGGGGCCAACTTTGACAGTTATTTTCATACTGGGCTGGACATTTTTTGATCGAATGGGCCATAGCATTGGGCTTCCATACACCTTTAAACTTCCTTGATGGGAACTTGTCATAATATTTTAGATTCCGAGAGATTATCCACATATTCTGAGACACCCTGTATACCTACTCTTTTTCTCTAACCAAGTCAAAATTAATACAAAGAGCTCAAATGTAATTGCTTTTAATCCTAGGATTAAAAGTAGCACTTTTAATTCTAGGATAAAAAGTGTGGCTAAGCAACGAGCACATTTTTATACGGTGTAAAAATTGATAGCTTTTGCACCTGAAAATAGTACAAAAATGTCAACATTTTTTGACGGTTGGAGAAAAAGATTTTATTTTTATTTTCCTGTGTCTCTTTTAACTAAGAAAATCCATGGTCGTTTATACATTGACAATTTTTTTATTTTCCCCCGTATCTCTTAAGGGAGCAAAAGTTTATATATTTTGATTTTACTATCTTAAGTTTAATTTTGAAAGAGGATATGACACCTATATTACTTTTTTAATAGCACTAAAAATAACGGGGATACCCTATAAAAGTGTCGAACATAGGACAACCTGTACATATTATATAGTATTGCAAGTTAAAAGTATTTGATTTTCTTGTTGAATTTTTAAAAAAAATCGAAATCTTGTGAATAAAAAAATTATTTTTACTAGTAAATATTTAGTAAACTCATATGCAATGAACAAAAACTAGAATAGGTATAGACAAAGACAATTGTAGTTATCACTATAGACGCCCAGTCCCTTTGTATAAATACTTTTTGCCGACAATCGAGTTTTATTAGAATATTTAATTTTTACCTGCTGAGGTACCTCTCAGCGTTGCCGTTTTGACTTCTTACTATGTCATAGACTATTTAAAGCGTAGGCTACCTCCGCACATATTTATGTTGCAAAAACAACAAACTGCTTTTTGCACAGATATTAGTCGAAGAAACGTAGTAATGCACGATGAATTTTTTGTGCTGTAAGATGGATTTAAATGCGGTTTTTGGTATTTGGATTCCTATGAACCTCTAAAAATTTTGTGAACAAATTTTATTAACGAGAAATGAAAAACTGCCGTTGTGCATTGGAAAAATAAATTTTTAGAATGCATTTTATAGTTTGTAATTAGAAAAAAAATATATAATTGTAAACTTAAAAATGCATTTTTTAATACACAAATCCAGTTTTTAATTTCCAATTAATTAAATTTGTTTATTAAGTTTGTAGCCATTCATACGAATCAAATGCAAAAAACCGCATACAAATCCAATCTGCAAAAAAAATCCCTCGTAAGGCCTATTTGAGAGGCTGGTAGGCTGGACAGTACGCCACCGCTGTTAGTGAATAAATAAATTATTATTGTTAATATAAAATAACATTAAAGTTTTTGTTGAATTCAATCTTTTTTTATGTAAACAAAAAGGTAATAATTGTGCAATTGGGCATCATTTAATATGAAATGTAAATACAGAGTGTTTCAAAAGTCCTGAATGGAACTAAAATTTTCTATAGGTTGGCTAGTGAGCCCAAGGGGTTAAGGAAAAGCTGCTTAAAATATTTAAAAATTGTTAACAATAATATAAATCAAATTACAGGTCCTATAATTTTTTAAAAAATCAAAAATGTTAATTTTTCGATTAAAAAGTTTTTTAGAATTTTTTTTGTTAAATCTTAAAATTGATATTAAAAAAAATATATTTGTCTTTACACGTGGCATATAAAACAAATTACTAGAAATTTGTATACAACTTCAAAAATTGCAAAACATCGGATTTTTTAGGACATGTCTAATAAGAAATAAATGTTTATGATAATCAACTACCCTATTCTAAGGGTGAAACTAACCTTATCAATAGGAAAAATTAAATAAAATACTAGCTTTTTCAAGAAAAGTCTTAGTTGGTATTTTTTCGATCCAAGTAGATAAACCAGGTGTAACTAGATTTTTCTAGTTTACTTTTATCCAAAACCACCCCTGCAAGGGGGTATATTCATCACCTAAAATGTAGAAAATCATATACAACTTAACAATTGTAAAAAAAATATTTACATGTTTTAGAATACCTCAAATATGATGGACAGTTTAGAGTGAGTTTTGATAATAAACCACTCCTAAAATTAAGGGTAAAGAAACCCGCATTATCAGAAAAATTGAATAAAATGTTAGCTTATGCAAAAAGCGTTTTGGCCTCATATTTTCATCCCAGATGTATAAAATAGGCCTTCTTAGGTTTTTCGAGTTCATTTCTAATCAAAGCTACCTTGCAAGGGGGTAAATTCATCCCCTTAAATGTAAAGAATCATAAATTTTTAAAATATTAAAAAATATATTTGGATGTTTTAGAATATCTCAAATATAACATAAATTTTCTTAATTTTAGGGGATGAATTTACCCCCTTGCAGGGGTGGTTTTGGTTAAAAGTGATCTAAAAAAATCTATGTACACCTGCTTTTTATACTTGGATTAAAAAAATACGAAGCTAAGACTTTTTTGTAAAAGCTAGGACTTCATTCATTTTTTCTTACTGATAAGGGTAGTTTTACCCTTAGAAAAGGGTGGTTGACTATCATATACATTTATTTTTTATTAGACATGTTAAAAAAATCTGAATTTTTTGCAATTTTTAAAGTTGTACATGATTTTATATATTTTAGGGGATGATTAAACCCTCACATAGTTCATGGGGGTTGATTTACAACTTTCGCAGGGATGGAAATGTATTATTTAATTTTTTCAAGGTCCATTTGAAACAAAAATTGCAGTGAGAATAACTTTTAATACCACTTTATTTTTGCAATTTTTTATATTTAGCATCTTTCCAATCCCTAAACAGAAGTGATTTTTAAAAATTTGCAAAAAACGAAAAGCACTGCTCTTCCTAAATGAATAAAGGTGAAAAAACAGGCAGTTTTTAAGCGATTTTTGCGGCCACTCTTTTAAATATCAAATATTTCAATTAATAACTATTAAAAAGTTACTCTTAACACCGATTAAATTTTAGGTGTCGATCATATAATTATATAAGGTATTTATTAGTCTAAATAATTTTAATATACATAGATAAATACTTACCACAGTTTATAATCAATTGCTTACATAGTGTACTATTCTTGTAGGGAAAACGAAAAAGCCTAACTTTATCTGCTCTTCGACTCACTCGGCAGTCATTAATATTGACATAGATTTCCCGACATTTTAACAAGAATACAAATTTTAATTACCACAGGGAAAACACAAACAAATTACAACGCACAAATGACAATACGATATGCTATGAATTAAACGAAAACGTTTTTTTTATTCAACTCCAAAAAACTAGCCGTGTTTTGCTTCTTTGATGGCCACACTTTAATTAATAATTCTTACTTTATTTGCAAAAAAAAAAATAAATAAATTTAGGTAAGCCTATACAAACATTTCTTGTTATGAAGGGATGTCTTATAATAAAAAAATAGAATTTGTAAAAATTTGAAATCATGTTTAAAAACGTGTATTCTTATACTAGGTATAAATATATTTTAGGAAATAATTCCCTCACAGTACAAGTTTAAATAATTAAAATTTTATTATTTAATGAAAAAAAATAAAAAAAAATAAGATTAAGATTATTAAAACGAATATAAATTTAAATCCCATTTTCGACAGAAATAATTCCTACTTTCTATTACTTCTTTTATTGGTTTGGCAACAGAGTTCTTTTATACAGCAGCGTGTGCACGTATATTCTCTCGATGGACGCTCGCTCAAGGAATCTCAGCAAGCGAGCGTCCAAACCTATTACCAAAAATTTTACATTGTTCTGTGTGTCTATAGTGGTAACTACAATTGTCTTTGGTATAGATAAAAATATTTTACTGATGTCAATAAAAAAGTTGTAAAAGGAAATCAATTTCTGACCATAGTTCTATTAAGAATCAGTTCACATAAACTGAAATTACAAATCATTGTAATTTTAATACTCATATACAATCATTGTGTATCTATTTTAGTCTTAGTATTCAATACAAAAGCCCAATTGGACTTTGCACGAAATACTGCCGTACTTAAAACTGCACGCGAAATTTTATTATTCCAATCGTCACGCTATTGCTGTTTCGAAGTTACGTGAATTATGAAATAAGTTTTCACGTCCTAAATTTGATTTTTTTTGGGTAATGCGGTAACCTTCCTTGATTTATTAGTACAAAAAACTCTTTTTGGAAACAATTATTATTGTAACATTTTCTTTCATCCAAGACATCTACTTTTCTATGAAAAAAAAATTAGAACTTTATCATATTTACGGCCCCGAATGACACTTTTAGGGGATCCTCTGATTTGAATGTCTAATTTTTATGCATTTTTTGAGATTTTTTGTAAGGACCAATTAGTC
>JAHBCN010005541.1:0-54781 GCA_019359885.1 Listronotus oregonensis | reverse complement strand
AAAAATGAAATAATTGACAATGTGGGAAAGTAGCTTAAACTAAAAAAAAACCCATCGGGATAGGGTTTGAACTTTTATTCTAATTAAAATATTGTAATTGTACCTAAGATGTAAAAAATTTAAAAAATTTAAAAAATTTTTTTATTTTTTAATTTTTTTTTAAACCATTAACCTAATTTTCATTGTTTTACAAATGCCATTTGATTCCCGTTAATATTATGAAGATAATTTAACTCACTATTCAGCTTTATATAATGGTCTGAGAGGTGAGAGTTAATAATCATTATTCATCTAAAAATTAATGTTACTAACATAGTTTATAATTTGAAAACAAATAAAAATATGATTAAAGTGTAAACAATCTTTAAAAAAATTTTAAAGCAGTTGCACAAATTTTAGGGTGTTGTCTTGGCGGGGGGGGGGGGAATGGTTATTCTCGGGGGGGTGGACGGTTTCACCAGGACCCCAGAGCCGCCAGACCCCCCTGGCTAAGAGTTACAGCACTTAAAAATGGGACTAAAATTATATTTTGCGGCTTGGGCTCCGTGTAAAATCTTTGACGCTGTTTATCATCTGAATTATGTAGTATCATTCGTATCGTAGTAACCATTTGTAAGCATAAAAAGTAAAGATGATCCGGATTTGTGATCCGATAAAAAGGAATCTATTTCCTGAATTCGATTATTTTTTTCCTTTACGAGGATCCGGATCCGTAAATGATAAATTTTTTGAAGGAACCGTTTCAGCTCTTTAATAGGTCGAACGGTTCTTCTTTAAATTTAATCAAGGAAAGTTGTTAATTTATTTAAATAACCCCCATTTTTAAACGTGGTTTGTTTATCAGAGTAAGCTTTTTGTTTCAAAAAATCTAGAGTCTTTTCAATTTTTTTTAAACAACTTTATTACTTTGCACCAAATTCCGCAAGTTTGACGTAATCATTAATCCTTAAAATTGAGTTGCAACACCTATACATAAAACAAACCATTTTTCCTATAATATTTTATTTGTTTATAATGAAAAAGCAAAACCAACTGAACAAAAAAGTTGACATTGGTCCAAAAATACTAACCATGTTACAATAATAACTAACAATGAAAGTCTTTCTTTATTTGTTTTTGTTTAGGTTTACGTAATTTTAGGCCTGAATAAACACTTTTTAAAACAGTAAATAAAAAAAATAAAATTACACTTTTCCTAAATTGATCTGGCAAAAATTTATAAAATTCTTATATAAACTATATTTACAAACTTTAAAAAATAAATCAATATTTTATTATGTTAATTAGGGGAAATTTACAAGTTTAGAAAACACTTGTTTTCTAAATTTAAAAATCTTTTTTTATTCTATATTCTCGCTATTAGATTTATTCTTATATAAATAATTTCTTTTTGGTTGTCACGGTATTTCTTGATGAGATTAATAGTAATAAGTATTCTTTTTTCCTATTTGTTTTCTTCAGAATGATCATTCTCATAGTTTGTAAACTGGACTCAAAGCTTCACTTATAGCTTATCCATATAAATAACTTTTAGTTCCGGTAAACCGTCTTAACACCCCCAAATTGGATGTTTCCATCAATTTTAGGCTTTCTTCCCGGGATCAATGTAATTGTAAACTTTATTACTAATTACAAACAAATATCCCCATTGATCAAAAGCGAAACCATCTGGCCAAATCATAGTATTTCTATTTTGATCGATTACTTTGGAAGTCCACAGCGGTTTATTGATGTCCCACTTGGCAACACCATAGAGTGGTAATAACGTTATGTACATGTTCGAATTCTCGTCGATGATTATGCCTGAAATTAGAGAAAATAAAAGCACGATGAGTCTCTTGCATAAAATTTATTTGGATGCAAAAATACGCCAAATTTCTTTGTTTGCCTATTAAAGAGCCATCTATAAACATCAATTCTCAGAAAAAATTAAAAAAAGTTTCTGCCTAATTACGATTTATTGTTTACATCTGGCCCTTTAAATTTTTCAACAGAGCAAAACGGCTTATGACTACACAATCCCCTCCCGAGTTCCAATATTAGTTTCATTTGCTCCGTTTTATTTCATTCAAAACAAAAACAGCAAATCTATTGCGTTCCTTTATCTGATTTTAGATAAATCGGTTTAATGTCAATTAAATATGCAACATAATAAAGGTAAGGGGTGACTACATCGTCAAAATCTATCGCAATTATATTTTTATTTTTGTAACCATGGTTACTGGTATTTTATTTACTCCGTTCTTATTCGAGATGTAATATTGGAAAATAGCCGTGGTGGCCTGTGTCAACTAGGCATTTTGAACATGTGTGGTTTGAGGCTTGTAACGAGATATAGTTTTCGCGCAAAAAAATTATATTTGAATTTTAAATGCATGTAGCTCTGTTATAAAATTTAGTTAAAAGATATTTGGCAGGAGTATTATTTAGGTATAAAGGGTTATTAGGTATTTTTAGCCTGTAAAAAAAGATCCAGAGGCCTCTTGTTTCCGAATTATAACGAGTAAGTAGCTAACGATTTTTCCAAGGAACTATTTCAATTTGTGTGACCTATGTAAGCTTATTTGTTTCTTGTTTAAAGCTAGAAAGAACTTTATCGTTAATAAAAAATGTTGTTTGTTATATAAGAATTAGTTTTTTTATTAGTAAGAAGTTTGTCGGAAATTGAACTCATCGTGGGTCTGAAGAAATGGCACTGTGCCTCGTGACTCTTCGGAGGCTGACTCTCTAAAGGTTGTTTGATTGTTTAATATAAACGAACAACCATTTGTTGCTGTGAGTCAAGCAGTAAGTATGAAAAAAACTTACGAAAATATGCTTAAAAATTATAAAATACAACTGTCATAAATGAAATATTTGTACTGATCTAAAAGTTGTGGCACTACTTATGGGACTGCAGATTACATGAAATATTGTTACATTTTATACAAATGAGACAAAAAAAAACCAATATAATGTCGTTAAAAAATGACCGTTACGTGAAAACATTACGCTTGCTCTAAAAAACATTTAATTAACCTTTAGTAGTGCAGCAGAAAATTTATTTACTTTTTTAGATACAAATTAAGGACTTTTTGTTAAGGCCCCAAATAGAAAAGCAAATGCTTTTTTTTTTTTAGGAAGGGAATTCGTGCGTTTAAAACAAAGCTGAAAGAAGGCATTTTCGTTGGGCAGCAAATACGAAAATATTCTAAAGATAAAAATTTTTCACATTTTTGGCAACTTCCTAAATTACAAGAAATCGGAAAACTACACATGTTTAGTTGAAGAACTTATTCAATCTTACACAGTGGCGTATATTGACTTTAAAAAGTGGGGTGGGGGCAATTTTCTAATAGTATAGGTACAAAGTAAAATCCCTTCCAACATTATTCAAGATGTTTTAAAAGTGGAGGTCTGGGCTCCTCTGTTCCCTAATCGTACGCCACTAATTTTAATTAAAACGCAGAATATTGGTTTTAGCGTCTATAGCTTTTTGTCTAACTTACCATCGGTTTGCGAGATCTTCTGTCCAATAGATCGTACACTCTGCCTCCATCTTCCACTTCTTTACTTCTGCTTCATTTTTGATAACCCTTGTAGATACAGAGTACATGGTAAATGCTGCTAATGCGCAAAAATATAATGTTTTATCACCGTTTCTTCTTGGTGGTGACAGCGCAATTCCATCTAAAAAAAATTAGAGATTTCCAGCACATTTTGACACTTGTCACATAATTGCTGTAATGCATAATGGTGGCAAATTTAAAACTAATTTTTTGGCTTATTTAGTAATTCTCAAAAAAATTATGTAAGTGTGATTTTTGCAACATCCTGTGTTTATAAATTATAATTTTTTCTTTTATATAGGTTTGCATATGATTTTAAATGAAAAGAAATCAATTTTTTATCGGATAAAGAAAAAATGCCGTTGACGTGATGTAATACGTCCTATATATAACATCAATAAAAATAAAAAGGTTCAGTGGCATAGCTTCAAGCGTTTTAAAAATGAATATATATATATATATATATATATATATATATATATATATATATATATATATATATATATATATATATATATATATATATATACATTACCTACAGTGTGGGACGCATCAAAAATATATCTTCCACTGGAAAGTTGTCTTCGGTTCGGAAAACATGGAGATATCCCTTAGTTTCCAAGAACGGTTTTTCCATCTGGAGTAAACTATTATTCCAGGATCTATTGCTGAGTTGTCAGTTATGAAAAGCGAATCCACCTAAAATGTACACTGTATAATATGCATAAAATGAAATTGTTTTTTTTTTTTGACAGTCCGTATTTCACGCACCACTTCCGTCAGTTTCATCCACAACTATATCGTTAAGAAACCCGCCGTCTTGCAAGGAAATTTCTTGTGGGAAGATATGCGTATGTATCTTCTTACCTCCTTGGTTTAAATCAAATAATACAAGTTTTGTAGGACAACGGGTATAATTATTTATTCTAACCCCGTCGATTACCCACATTATTCCTTTGGTATCTATCTCCATGCTTTGGACACTCTGTAGGTTCGAACAACTAAAGTCATCGTTTGATGACCAATCGGGAAAAGGAGAAAGTAAAGGGCTTTCATGTCTAGACCATAGGCGTGAATCTAGAAAAGATCTTAAATAAAAAAATAAAAACCATTCTATAAGCGAAATACAAAGAATGAAATTTATAAGATCCCTTGTGAATGTAATCAATGAATTGAATGTAATTAATTAGATCATTTACTAGCGTCAATGAATACATAAAACTGCCAAAATTTGGAAGTTCCGATTTTGATTTTTTAAATAATTTTATTTTTCCATATTATTCAAAATCAGAAACCTTCTGGAAGGGGCAAACAAATATTTATATTGTTTATACAATATTTATAATATTTAAATGAAACAATTTTTTTAAATCGCTTTACCTTTTTAAATATTAATTTTCGTCATTTTTACAGGATATCTTTTTTGTAGATAATTAAATTTTCTACAAAAATAGTTTTATAATAATTTCTCGTATTTGTAATAGTTTCGTAGATATCGTGAACTTCAATTTCTAAGAGCAGAAAATTAACGCAATTTCTGGACCGTAATAATTGCTTATCTTATAAAATATTTTTTATAAATAGTTCAGGAAACCAACCATGAAATTTTGACAGTAGGTAGGAAATAGTCCAAGGATCAAAATCTATATCATGCCGAAGGGCGCCTTTACCTTGGGGGTGGTTGCCAAACCATCTCGCGGGTGAAAATTTTTCTTTATATTTTGAGCACAGAAGTTGATAGAAAAATAATTTTTAAGCAAAAAATGTTCTATGCATTTTTTGTTTGTAAAATGCATACTTTTTGAGTTATTCGCAATCGAAACCCGGAGTTTTTCGTCGATAAAATCGACGTTTTTAATCGGTTTTTTGCAAATAACTCGATAAGTATGCATCTTATCAAAAAAAAGGTTAGTTGTTATTCATCAAACACAAAATTTCAGAGTTTCAAAAGCAAATAATCAAAATATACGTAATAATAACAACTTTTTTGAAGCATTTGCAAAGACCTTTGTTTTTTTTTTTTTAAAAAAAAGGTATTTGTCATAAAAATTGAGTGAATAATGATTAAAATAAGGTTGGACCAAATTTTTTTGAGTGCAAAAATCTTCGAAAACAACCCCTTAATTATCATACTGGTTAAAATGAGTCGCAGCCTTCTTTTAATTTTCTTTATCTATCATAAATACATTCCAAAATTTTAACCGATTAAAATTGGTTAATGTTGAAAAAAATGGAGCTGCAAGTGAAAATCAAATTTCAGAATTTTAATAAAAAATGACTTTTCCTTCGAAAACTAAGGGAGATACGTAAAAATTACTAAGGTATTAAATTGTAGCTATTTAAATTACAAACATTTTGCTTTTTTTTTATTTACTGTATGACGGAAATTAAGTGAAATATAAACGGTTAAAAGCGTATGTATAGACGAGAACTACCTTGTTTCAGCCCTTTAAACTCACCCTTTTAAAAAAGTAAGGGTTTTAAACAGTTATACTGCATGCTTATAGCTCTGAAAAAAACGAAGAAAATGGTTTTTAAAAAGAACTTTTTATAATAAAAAATGAAGGAGTTATGCTTAAAAAATTTTTTGGAGCATTCTAAAAGTCCAAATCGGAGCATGACAATTTACTCATATGACACATTAGATTTTTCAATACATTTTTTAATGTAATTATGCGTACTTTTTAAATTTTATCCATTAAATATATATTTTTTCATTAATCCATAATAGGGGTTGCTTTTAAGGGTTGAAATACTTCAACCAATATTTCATAGATTAAACATTTATTATTTAACTTATTTGAGCCAAATTATACTTTATTTAAGCTTTAATATAAAAGTAAAGTAAGTTTGAAAGATTTTAGTTATACGGGGTAGTTTGCACCCCCTAAAAAATAAAAAAGCGCTCATCAGCGTAATGCACACTTTAAGGGTGAGTGGCACTTAATTCCATAATGCAATTCAATACAATTTTTAAAAAATCCGCAGTTTTGTACTATTTTTGGCATTGTAATATTGTATGGGGTGGGTTTTTGAGAATAAAAAAATTACAAAAGTAAATTCGTAATATTTGAAATATATTAAATAATGTTTCAATGAATTAAAAACTTATTGTTTAACTTATTTGAGCCTAATTTTATGTGACTTAAGCTTTAATATGAAAGTTTTGAAGGTTTTTGTAATAAGGGGTAGTTGTCACCCCTAAAAAATAAAGCGACCTTCAGCATAACGGAGATTATGCTGAAGGTAGGAGGGTAAGTTAAGCTTCATCCCAAAGTTTCATGCAAAACACTGTGATAATATATTAATTTCTTAGGGTATATATTTTTTTTAATTAAATCATAATGGGGGTTGATTTTTAAGGGCTTAAATATTTAAAATAATGTTTCAAAGAAACAAAATACTACCTTTTCAACTTATTTGAGTCAATTTTACTCAGCTTAAGGTTTAATGTATAGTTTTATAGGTTTAAGCAATAAAGGGTGGTTTTTACCCCTAAAAAATAAAGAGCGCCCATCGGCATAATATAGACTAGAGGGTAAGTTCAGCTTAATCCCAAATTTTTATGCAAATCTATGCATTTTGAAAACAATTGCCAGATTTTGCAAATATACAGGGTGGTCCACTAAGCGCGCGTCGGTAAATAGTTACTTAACCGTTGAACTTATAAAAAAATTTTTCTTAACAAAATTTTTAAAAAATTATATCTCTCCTACAACCCAGAAATTTTTTCT
The DNA here is from genome assembly GCA_019359885.1 of Listronotus oregonensis. Taxonomy (NCBI): domain Eukaryota; kingdom Metazoa; phylum Arthropoda; class Insecta; order Coleoptera; family Curculionidae; genus Listronotus; species Listronotus oregonensis. Next base: position 47,499 of record JAHBCN010005541.1, on the reverse strand, counting down.
AGTATACAGTGCCCAAAAAGAGTTATATAAAAATTAATTTTTCTTAAATGAATACCTATGTTTTTATGTGGCAAATGAAGCCTCTGTGGGTTCTGTATCAACTTTAAATTTGTATGTGGGTCGAATGGGGAGCCAAGCTATGCATTTTTTTTAAAGATCAGTCAAAACATACTTTTTTAAACTGTTATGTCCCCCAAAAAACTGTTGTTAATTTTTAAAAATTTGCATGTAATCTAATGACATCCTTTATCCTAAACTATCTTCAATTTTTTTTTAATTATACAGGGTCAAAATATTTATTTTAAACATTCTATTTTCAATTTATTTTAATTAAATTTCTTAAATACAACACCCTGTATATTATTTTGCGTTGAAAGCTTTAAGTGTGTTCTTCAGAAAAATTATGTTTCCCTTTTATCTATCGCACTATCGTTTTGAGATATTGGCTTTTCCGTAAATTTACACTCAAAATGGGAAATATCGAAAAGGGGATTAAGGGAAGTCGAAACAATTGAAAACTCTTGGCATGTCAGTAATTTTTTATATAATCTTGCGAAGGTTCACCCTTGGGCATTTTATCTTTCGTTAGTCAGAAAGTTTTTGGGGCAATTAAAATGAAGTATACACAGAAAGGAATCAATTGAAATGATTTATATTCTTGGAGAATGTTTGGGATATGTCTTCTGGACCCATATACAGTGGGGAGGTTTCCTGAGAGAAGACATCCAGATGCAAGATCTTTCCCAAAAAATTGATGGATAAGATTTGACAGGACTGGAAATTAAGTACGAAAGAGAAAGAATAAACCAGTGGTAAACATGAAATGATTAACGTGGTCGCATCTGTTGTTGAAGACCCACATGGGAAGACAGCGGACATAAGTGATTTGCTGAACTTAGGTAAAATTTCTTGAAGAGAATGTTGAGTAAGAATAAGTTTCATCCATATCGTGTAATTGAATCAAGCATTTAAAGGACAAGACTTTGAAAATGGGAATTTTTTGGTAATTGGGGTTTTGCTCGAATTAGAGAAGATGTACGTTTTTTTAACATTTATTATTTACCGATGAGGCGAATTCCACAAAAATTTCAGTAAACGGCATAATTTACACTTTTACGCCGATGCTAATCCACATTTTATAGACTGTTAACCCGCAACATAGGTGAGTTTTAAATTTAATAAGGGCCCCATTTTTTGATGGACACCCCTTTAAAGGAAATATTTTTCAAAATTTTTAAATGAAGATCTTGATAACTGCTAGAAAATATACCACTACAACTATTAGGAAGATGGGTTTTCCCGTTAGATAAAAAAACCCTTTCAGGTTGGGGTACAAAACTTTGGATGAAAAATTTGGCCCTTGGATCGGAAGAAGAGGACCTTTTTCCTTGGCCCCCATACCCGATCTGAAAAAAACTTAATTTTTCCCGCAAAAGAACTGGTCTACAAGACACCCCCAACTACAGCAACAAATATGAGAAAGAATAAAAGGGGAAACATTTAATTCAATAACTCCCTTAATGTTACAAAATTGGGGAAATAGACCAACCGGGCAGATTCAATATGTGTTTAACAAAAAGAGGTTTGAGTATTTAATGAATTAAAATTTGGGGTTTTTGTAAATTTATTTTTGTTAATTTATTAGTCTTGTGTTTTGAATAATAAAATTTAAAAGTTAATAAAATTTATAAAATTTAATAAAAAGGGTAGTATTAGTATGGCACCGAGATCAATTGTTTCGATTTCTTGAGCAATGCCGCCTACGATATTTCTAATTTGAGGTAAATTTTGGAAAAACGTTAATATTTTAAAACGATAGTGCAAAATGGCAAAAATAATGTTTTTAAAGAACACACCTTTAAAATTTTTAACGGGAATATAAATATTTCAGGGGGTTGTATTTAAAAAAATTAAAAAAATAGAATTGAAAATAGAGATGTTTGAATAAATATTTTGGACACCGGTACAAATTAAATCAAAAAAAGACAGTTTAGGATTTATAGGTTTAACATTAGATTACATTTAAAATTTTTCAAAAATTAACAAACAGTTGGAGACATAACAGTTTAAAAAGTATGTTTTTTTAATGATCTTTTAAAAAATTTATAGCTTGGGAACGCTGCATTCGACCAAATACAAATTTAAAGTTGAATACAGAACCCCAGAGGCTTCATTTGGGCCAAAAAAATTAAAAAAAATAATTTTTTATATAACTCTTTTTGAAAACCCCGGTTAAAATTTGAAAATAATTTTGGGTTGTAAAAAGAGATAAAATTTTTAAAAATTTTTTTAAGAAAATTTTCTTATAAGTTCAACGGTTTTTAAAATATTTACCGACGCACCCCGTTTTATAAGCAATTGAAAATGTCCGAAAATTGAGAATATTTCTGCTCTCAGAAATTGAAGTTTACGATATCTTTGAAACTATGAAAAATACAAAAAAAAATTAATATAAAACTATTTTTGTAGAGAATTTAATTAACTACAAAAAATATTCTGCGTTAAAATAACGAAAATTAATATTAAAAAAAAAAAAACGATTTAAAAAAATGGTTTATTTAAGTATTGTACATATTGTTTAAACAATATAAACATTTATTTACCCCCTCCAAAAGATTTCTGATTTTAAATAATATAAAAAAAACAAAATTATTAAAAAATTAATTATCAAAATCGGAGCTGTTCTGGAGGACTTCCAACTAAAATGCTTCATTGACGCTACTAATTAGCCAAAAACACATCAAACATAATTAAGAAGACAGAATTAAACTATACTAAAAATCTGTTAATATGCATTTGATAATAATTACAGAATAAACTGGAAGGCTTCTAGCCCCTAAAAGAAAATTTCTTATTATTATATCAAATTGTTCTGTAGTGATTGTTCTACAAAAAAACTTACCAAAATAACCTAATGTTGCTGGAATGCCTTTTCTGAATCTAGGCACCGACAAGAACATAAAATTTTTGTATATTTTCATTCCCACCGGGCATTGTTTTCGGGGATGTAATTTTTTGATTGAAATTCCCAATTATACTGTTCTGCAGAATTCCATGTGTAGTTAGATAACTCCATTGATACAGAACCTCAAATCTATATACAGAAAAGTAAAATAAAAAATAAAATTAAACATCTCACAGGCGCGGCTTAGATTTTTTTAGGGAAAAGTAGTATTGGTGTTTTTTCTTATTAGTAATACAAGCCAGACCAGAAAGTCTCGTCTTTGTCTTTTTTCTTCTCTTATTTTAGCGAGGAAAATACTGATTTTTTTTGTCGTTCAAATCTCGATACGGGACGAGAGAACGTCTTTATCTCACTGAAAATTTCTTTAAAACTAAAATTAAATAAAAACGACTCTAATTAATGACGATTTAGGTCCTACATAAAATTTCTATATGGTTCAAGGCAAGCAACTTTTTAAATAAAAATCGATTAGCAAATCACCTATTACTGAACAATATGATCAATTAAAAAACAATCTGCGACCACATCTCGGTTGTAATTTTTTAAAAATTTCACAAACTGGTAAGTTACTAAACCTTAACAGCCACTAATATTATTATTAAAAATTTTGAACGTTACTTATACTTATATCTTCCCCGATTACCATTTTATTCGCAAACCAAGGAATTAAATTTATGTCATTGCTTACAAAGCTATAATTTGCGTTATTTTTGTTTTTTTTTAATTTATGCAAAAAAAAGGGAAATTTGGCCATTTCATAAAAAAGTATTTTTTGCAATATTTTTTAGGCCCTTAAATTTTTCTGAGAACATCTTATTCACTAGTTATACTACAAAAAGTAAATTATTTCCGGAAATTTTTTCGAGCTCCTGAATATTTTGAAAATCTGATCGAAGACTCGGATAATTTTATAAAAACATTCACGAGCGAGAAAATTTTTCTGGATTTAATTTAACTTTGCGTGATATTTGTAAGAAACACTAAATTTAATATTTTTAATAATATTAAAAATTTTAAAATTCTATTTATTACGGTTACATAAAAATACCGTTTTAAAGCGGGTTTATACCTATGACATGTTATTAATAATAGTGGAACAAATATTTTTTTGGTGACTTGGCATATGTAAGGTGGTCAAAATTTTTTTCAATTTATTGATCAAGACAAAGGAATTATTTACTGTTACTAATTTAAACCCAGGAATATTTAGTGAAAAAATTTCTTACAAATAATTGTTGTCCCAAAACTAGATTTTTTTTATAATATAAGCAGTTAAAATTAAATTTAGTTAGCCAATGAATAATAACAAAAAACCCGTAAAATGTCACTTATTTATATTGTCAATCAATTAAAATATATATGATATATTCCTAAAAATGCCCGTTTTAACGATGAAACTTAAAATGTTTTACTGAAGAAGATTACCATTTAAACTCCTTTAAAAGTAGGTAAGTATTTTAAAGACAGTTTAGTACACTAGTTTTCACTTCCATGTCATTTTTTAAACATTTTACAACTCAGAAATTTTTTACTTATAATCTCACTATAGTCCAGAAAACGAAGCTGGAAAAAGTGCCAAACCTCGCAATTTTTTTAAAATGCATAGATTTGCATAAAAATTTGGAATTAAGCTTAACTTAGTCACCTCTTTAAAATCTTTTTATGCCAATTTGCGCTCTTTATTTTTTTGGGGTGGTTTTGTAAAAACTTAAGTTAAGTAAAATTTGACTCAAGTAAGTTGAAAAAGTAGTATTTTGTTTCTTTAAAACATTATTTAAGAAATTTTTCAGCCCCATCATGATTAAAAAAATATATATATTTAACCTAAAAAAATTAATATATTATCACAGTGTTTTGCATGAAAATTTGGGGGTTAAGGTTAACTTACCTTCCTCTTCACAATTTTCATATTAAAGCTTAAGTCACATAAAATTGGGCTCATATAAAAATAAGTATTTAATTCTTTTAAACATTATTTAATATATTTCAACCTTTGAAAATCAACCTTTTTATCAAAAAAAAAAATGTTTATCCCAGAAAAATGAACATATTGTCACAGAGTAGTAATTAAAAATTCTGACAGCTTAAAAGTGTACTTTTAATTTTGTAATTTTAATCCTTAAAATTCAACAATATTACAATGCTAAAACTATACAAAATGCGGATTTAAATAATGCATCGAATCGCTTTTAATGCCCAAAAATTGTTTTTTTAAGCATAACTTTTTAGTTTTTGTGATAGAAAGTTCGTTAAAAAACCATTTTGTTGGTTTTTTTCTAGAGATATAAGGTCCTGTATATTAAAACTGTGTAAAACACTTACTTTTTAACTGGGTGAGTTTAAAGGGCTGAAACAAGGAAATGCTCGTCTGTACACACGTGTTTTAAACCTTTACATCTCAATTAATTTTCCTCATACAGTAAATTTTAAAAAAGCAAAATGTTTGTTATTTAAAAAGCTACAATTTAATACTCGGGTAATTTTTACGTATCTGCCTTAGTTTTTGGGTTATTTTTTAAAAAAAGGTAATTTTTTATTAAAATTCTGGAATTTGACTTTTACTTGCAGCTCCATTTTTTTCAAAATTAATCAATTTAAATCTGTTAAAATTTTAAAATGTATTTATGATACATAGGTAAAGAGAATTAAAAAAGGGCTACGACTCATTTTAATTAGGGTGGTAGTTAGGGGGTTGTTTTCGAAGATTTTTGCACCAAAAATTTTGGTCTAACCTTATTTTAATCATAAATTACTCAATTTTTATGATATATACCTTTTTTTTGGGAAACGTCTTTGCAAATGCTCCATAAAAGTTATTATTTATTTTCTTCGAAAAATACGTAGATTTTGCGTTATTTGCCTTTGAAACTCTAAAAATTTTGTGTTTGATGAATAACAGCTAACCTTTAACAAACCACAACTTGGTTTGTATTGGTCCCACAGCAATTATAAAAATATCATTTTATTTGTTTTTTTAAAAGCTACAATTTTGTGTTTTTGATAAAATGCATACTTATCGAGTTATTTCCAAAAACATTAAAACGTTAGTTATGACGAAAAACTTCTACTTTTATGCAAAGTATGCATTTTACAAAACAAAATACATAGAACAATTTTTGCTTAGAAATCATTTTTCTATAGATTTCTTTGTTCAAAATATTTAAAAAATTCACCCCGAGATTGTTTGGCAACCATCCCCAAGGTAAAGGCGCCCTTCGGGATGATATAGATTTTGATCCTTGAACTATTCGCTACCTACTGTCAAAATTTTAAGTCATTCTATGCATTTTGAAAAAAATTGAGAGGCAAAAAGGTTTGTTTTCTGAACTACCAGTGCTTAAATGATATCTAAAAATTTTTCCAAAAGAAAGCATTTTTTAAAAATTTTCCGAAGTCGCAGGCAAGGGAAAATTTTCTTAAAAAATGCATGACTGAGAGCGAGGATGAGTTTCTTAAAATTTGTGGGACAAAGAATTTTTTTTTTCTAATTTAAGCTTCAGAAATATACCTGGAGCTTAAATGTTTGCTTAAATGTTGTAATTCTTGTACAAAATCAGTTGTGTATAAAAATATGGGTAATTGAAAAAAATATGTCGTTGATATGGTGACTCAGTTTAAATATATGAGTACATGCACCACACAAATAACCAACAAGTCTAAAACTCAACCCATACAACTTTGTCTTTTATAGTTTTAGACATTCCCAAGCATTTGAGATTCACTGTGTTTATTTTTCTTTCTATCTTGACAGCCATACTGTGGTTCTACCAATGGTAAACCGCTTAAAGAAAACTAAAAAAAGATTGGTCATTTCGTTTTTTGATTAATCCCATATAATTTACCATAAAATTATGAAACACAGTACCATAAAAGTATTTTATTTCGTAAAACAGAAAAATAATAAATAAAATTGTTTCATCCGGTAAGAAGTTACGCAGAAATAATAAAATCAAATTTAAGTTACAAAACAAAAGAACTGCCACCTTTGCAAAATGTAAGACTAGTTTAATCATCAGAATCCAAAATTTATTATTTGGTATTTTTAAAACAGGAAAAAAGTTTTTTATTTTATTTCAAAAACATTGTGCAGTTCTGTAAAAGTTGTTTTAAAAATTTAAATAAACACAGTCTCTTTGAATGTTTGCAATTTGCCGGTACTAATAAAAAGAATAATTTTTTAAACTTAGTAAAATGTGAAAAAACGCAAGTAGGAAAGCGTAGTTAATCATATATTGTGCAGGTACCTGAAATCCGTTTGTTGTTGGTTAAAACTAAGGCCCTTTCCCTGTTCCTGCGGCGGAGACTCGTTGATACAGTAACTCAAAAATACGTAATTAAAATAAGAACACCATCCCAAATTCATTGTCAAATGCGCGTAATTACTTGTTATCTCACAATTTTTTTTATTGAAAAACAAAACTGAAACTAAAGGCGCAAGGCTAACAGATACGTGATACGATTAGATGAAAGTAAAAGTTCAAAGTGAACTAAAGACGTGTCTCAGGTAATCTGTTTGGGTTAATCATTGAAACCAGTCCGGGGATACATCTTAAGTAAAAAAATATAGTGTCATTCAAATATAGAAGTACAATACCCAAATAAAGAACAAAAAAAACTTTATATTTTCCTCTAGCAACTGTAAGTGTTTATTTTTTGGTACATTTCAAATCATTCATACTCTTTTAAAAACTAAAAAAAAACAATTATGCAATTTAAAAAAAAAAGTTTTTCCTGTTTTTATTCTACACGGTGTAAGAGAAGAGTCCTCTTTTTACAAAAACTTTGTCAAAAGGGACAATATATTTTTTTTTCTTAATTATATAATGTTATTTAGTGATTTATTCTAAAGAAACAATTTTCTCAGATTTTTAATATCTGCTTTGTTTTTCAAGATTTTTTTTTAATGTTTTTTTTTTAATCTGGTTCTTTCTGTATTTAACGGTTTATCGCAGCGGTTAATTTTTCACATTATTTGAAATGTTTGTAAGTATCCTCTTAATAGTAAATTTTATTTTGAAAAAATTTAGTAACACGTCAGTACCGTTGCAAAATTCATTACAATTTATTTAGGTAAATAATCACTTTTTTAAGTCTCCGTGCGCGCTACATATTCTATATTCAAGATTTCATTTTATCTACAACTTTTAAAAAACGTTTATCTCGAAACGGTTTTTAAGTTATTAATGGCTTAGATATAATTATTTTTTAAAAAAGAAAATATAAAATTTCAAAATCATGGCTTCCAAATTTTTTTACCGAACAGCTTATAGCAAATAAACCTTACTTTTTTAACCCTGTTTAAAAATATGGGGTTAACTGGATTTATACAAGATAAACACAAACTATTTTAATATAACAATAAAAATAATACTAATACCAATGATCGATATATAAATTTTTGCTAATACTAATAATAATATTAACCCTAGAAGTTCTTTTTTTTACGTGTAAAATACAAACCAGTGTAAATATTTACCCCATGGGATTTTCACTCATAAAATCATTTTGGACGCAGTAATTTGACTCGTGAATACTCAAACTTTTTGTTTTTTCATGTCCAAGAGAATGGTGAAGAGCATTATTTATATAAAAAATATATATATATATATATATATATATATATATATATATATAATATATATATATATATATATATACATATATATATATATATATATATATATATATATATATAATATATATATATATATATATATATATATATATATATATATATATATATATATATATATATATATATATATTATATATATATATATATATATATATATATATATATTATTATATTGTCCACGTGATTCTGAAGTTATGGCTTGAGCTAAAATCATGAAATTTGGCACAGTGGTAGTCTTTAGTAGTGGCTAGAACCTAACGAAGCCCTTTTTTTGAATTTCACCCCCGGGATAAAAATAGGAGCCAAAAAGTGTTTTTTTACCGTAAGCCGTACGGAAGGCGTCTTACGGAGACAGAGGCTACTTAATATTGTCTCTCGCCTGGCGGAGACAGGCTTTTCATCTAGTAATTTTATGAAGATTTAGTTGGTTAAACATTGATTTGAATAGCTATAAGTATTAAAAAACAGTCAAACCGTCATTTAACAAACAAAAATTTATAACTATTTTTCTAAACAACCGATTTTTTAAATTTCCAACAGGATTTTAAAAAGGACATATAGGGCTTTGAGAAAAAATAACCATCATGATGTTTATTTATTTGGACTTTAAAATTCAAACAAATTGAGAACTTGATTAATGGAAAAATCAATTCTATTCTGCTATGGTTAATAATAAATACCGTCCAAATTATAATTTAATAACAAGAAAAATCAAAGTAAAATTTAAAAATATTAAAACATAAATAAAGGTAATGCAACAGGAATGATCATAATTAAATATCCTGCATTAATCCATCTAATACTCTATTTTTAAAGTCGGTTAACTAAAGCTGCTCAGCAAAAATAAAACACAAATTTTGAATTCGTGATTTTTGAAAAACCCTGTATATTAAATTTTTTTTTTTTTGTTAAAAATACTAAAATATTAAAAATGTTATTGGGTGTTTGAAGCTAATCAATAAATGGATTAAATAGCATGCATTACAAATTATCGCGGCAAGGCAAGGATCCCCTGGCAAGTAAAATAGGGCCTTTAGAAAAAAAACGTATCTACGCCATGGATAACTTTTTTTTAACTAAAACAACGTTTCGAGATAAATGTCCATATTTTCTAAAAGTTGTAAGAAAAATCAGATCTTCATTACAGAAGCTCACGGAGACTTTAAGAAATTATTTTTTACCAAAATAAAATTTAATGACCTATGCAGCGCTACTGACGCGTTATTAAATACTTATAAACATTTAAAATTATCTAAAATAATTAACCGCGGCGATAAACTGTTAAATACAGAAAGAACAATATTAAAAGAATCAATTTAAAAATAGTATTTTGAAACACGGGGCAGATGTCAAAAATCTGAGAAGCTTGTTTCAGAATGGACTACTGAATATATATTTTTTTAATTAGGTTTTATGGCACTGGTTTAACCAACTGGCCAGCTTCTTTCTTTATTTATTATATAATCTTAAGTTTACCGAGATTAGGGGTATATATGTACATTACATTACAACTAATAGATACTTAAAATTAATCATAACTTATACAACAACGTTTATCTAATACATATTCAATCTAAATATTTTTGTTTTTTGGTTCTTTGTTTTGTTTTGCTTTTTTTTTTTTTTTTTTGTATTGCTTTAGTAATGTCTTTTACTATTTTGTTAAACTGTTATTTTTGCCTTTAACATAAATTGATACAACACCTTATAAAAACTAATGTTTTCTGACAATAATATTATGCTAATATTAAATGGATTTTTTAATTCTTTCGATAAATATCTAGATAAGATGTTAATTTGGTTACCGTGAAGATCGCAACCCAGTATATGATGATCTACGTCACCAATTTCCCCGCATACACAGTGTTCATTATTTATAAGTCCTATTTTTTTCATGTGAACGGGATAAAGTCCATGGTGGCTTCTTAATCGTGAAATTATTCTTACAAAATTTTTATTACTTTCATGGTAAAACCAAGGTTTTTTTCCGGATATTTGGAAATAAACTTTTATAGTAATAGCCCTTATTTGAGGACTACTGGATAACACCATATAATAAAAAAAATATATATTTTTTTGGAGATCGTTGCTTTTGACAAAGTTTTTGTAAAAGAGAGGACTCTCTTTTACAACCTGTAAAATAAAAACAGAGAAAACTTTAAAAAAATTGGAATAGCTATCATCTTCGATTAAGACAAAAAATTTCATCTTTCAATTTTTACAAAAAAATTGTAATAATATTTTGAATCAAAGTTACTATGTACATAGGAAAATAACTTGAAGGTCAACTTGTACGTTTTCCGAAGCAAGATCATGACCCAGATAATACCAGCTTAAGAGAAAAATATATTTCCGTCGAGATTTGAACTTGAGAAGCCTTGGTGGGTTGCTAATTACGTCACAAAACGTGTAACTGTTCGGTTTTCAGTAACAACAATAAGAATGTATTTTCTGATTTCTCTAAGTTATGTCAAAGTATAGTTTAGATAGCCTAAGGAATTTATGCTTGTTTAAAGGTATATATTAGCTATTCATTTTAATTCTGGTCCTCGTTGACAGTCAAAAGCAGCCTGAAGCTCGTTCCTTGGGCCATAATATATTTTTATTTTGGTTTGTGTTCACCTGTTTATATTCGAAACGAGTTATGCTTAGAATCTGAAAGTGGTTGTCGTAGGATGCAAATCTAAAACATCCAGTAAATAAGCAGGTACTGCCTGCAAACCATTTATCATAGATTAAATTATATCGTTATTACTGTTTTAGTAATATACAGTAGTTAAAAAAAGTAGATGAACATATGGGCGATTTCTACTTTCCCGCATTATACATTATATTTATGGTAAAGAATTTACAAGTTAGAAATGCAAGTTAAATAATTTATCTTTTTTTATACAGGGTGATTCAGAATGTATCCCTATAAGTTGAAAGAGATATTTAATACACTACTAGCGGCAGAGTAACACTTAAAAAAAACATCATTAAACGTTATTTTACCCTCTAAAATAGTATATTTTGGTGATAAAATATTAATACATCTGATAGGTCGTCTAGTTAACCCATTTTATGACTGATCTATAGAAAAAGGATGTCTTTCAAATTTATTACACAATTAATTGGCTACTGCGCCCAAAAATGTATTACAATAGAACCTCGATGAGCAAAAGTTCAAGAAAGGTTAAACATTTTGAGTGATTGTGTTTTACTTATCGCGAGTTGAAGTTAGCGAGGTTTAAAAAAAATCAAATGTTGACTTAACGAGGCTTAGTCAGGGCCATACTAACCCTATGGGTTGTGTGGGCTACAGTCCAGGGGCGCCGTAACTTAAGGGGCGCCACGAACTTATAGATAAGGAATTTTTAAATGTGCCTAAATCTCCATATTCGAAAAGGATGAATGCACACTCCTAGTAAGCCCGCTAGTGAGGTAGAATACGTGTCTCGCGCTCGCTCCTTTCTTGCGTATTAGAGATGAGCACCGGTATATCGGTGACGGTGACTTATAAGTCGCCACTTCTCTTAACGATGACTTAGGTCGCTGTTTAAGCCAAAAATAGTTATTATCTTGGGTTAGTAGAAGTAAATAAATGTCAAAGCAATATTTATATTTTATTATTTATTTTCATAAACATAATATAGAGGAAAAGATCGGAAAAAAAACAAACAAATTAACCAAACAAAGCAAAGCTGGCAAAAATAAACAAAAAAATATATTAAAAATTCAAAAAAAGAAAAAAAACGAAATTCTAAGTACTTACAAAAAAAATTAATGTTTTTATTTGAATTTAAAAATATGATCTAATACTCTATTTTTTACTACTTACTATTATTACTTTTTTCTTTAAATTAGATGCCAAAGACTCGTCAGAAAATGGTAATAACTTTAATCTTGGATCTAAAAATGTGCAAAATGCTGATTTTGTCGTTTTTAAACCTTTGCAAGAGACTTGAATAGTATATTTCATTACCAGTACGAAAATGACGATTTTTCCGTGCGCGCGTGACGGACGGACGTGTAATGAACGATATTTTTTTATTATACTTAGGTACCTGAAAACAACATAAACAAAAAACATCGCAAAAAATGATTTAAGAAAATTGCGATTATTTATTTTTATTTTTAAAACAGTAAAACAAATTAACAAAAAAAAAATACAAGCTAATTAAATCTAAGATAATTAATTTTGGGCGGAACCGTTATGATTAATGGTTATATTTATTGTACAATTCGTATTATTGTTGAAGCCTAATCCCTTTTGTATTTCTTTTTGATGAACTAAAGATGTTGAAGCGGAGTGTTCGTTATGTTTTGTTTCTCTTGATTGACTGTTACAGATTTTGTAGTTTCCAAGTTACAAGGCATAAACAACTTTTGGGATACTTCAATTTTTCTTTGTATGGACTGCTCTATATATCCTTCTGCTACATTGGAAGAAAGCCATCCTTCGTGTCTTTTCAAAGTGAGCAAATCACCGCCGCTTTCTACCAACATGGTAGCCGAAGAACGCCTTAGCCCATGTCCGGTATTTTCTTCGTGATTTTTTAGTTTTAAGTATTTTGCAACAAGTTTTGGAATACCACTGATAGTATGGCACCCAACATGTTAAGCGTAACATCTTTGGTTTCGGTATGCAACAAATAATCTTCTACTCTCTATATTTTTAGGGCGGAGATCTGCGTATTTACGGTAAAGTGTACAGGAATTGAATTTGCAATTTTCATTGGTAATGGCAAAACTTCTTGACCTGTGAGTTTTTCCATCTCGTAAGAACACGACAAGGAAACGCCCATTATCTTCCACATCGTCTAAACTCAAACGTATTAAATCATCTCTGCGGCATGCGCCGAAGATGCCAAACACTAAAATTACTTTTGCTAGTAGATATTGTCCATCTGAAGCTTCACATAAAAATTTGGTTACTTGTTCTGATGTAAGAACCTTTGATTTCTTTGGTACATATCCTACAGCTTGTCGTTTCAAAAAGCGATAGTTTTTGGATATTGGTTGTGAGTATTTTCTTTTATTGCCAAACAACTCTTTAACATGGAGAATCGACTCCATAAGGTGGATGACTTCATAGATTTGGCTTTTTTAGAAAAATAAACTAAGAGAATATCGTCACTCACAATTTTTATTCTTTTCTGAGTCCGCCATTCGGTAAAAATTTGATATTCATGTTCATATCTCAACCTGGATTTTACTGGTAATAAATATGCACTCACTTCTGCCGCTTGTTGTAATATAATATCGGGAATATCCGGATTTTCTTCCAAATCTGAATTCATTTTTTGAAAATGGCATAAATTTCACTGACAGAAAATAAAATATGTCATTAATAAATAAATCGTTGTTATAAACAGTTTCCATGGATGGATTTTTGTATAAGCGCACGGAAAGAGGATCGGAAGAAAAATCCGTGCAGTTCTGAAAATGTCATATTTACTCTATTTCTACACAGTTGAAAATGTAGTATTTTTAGGTTAGTATAATAAAAATTATTTTTTTAACGAGTAACCTTACATTTTTATTAAATTTCATTTTTGTGTAAATTCTGACTATTCATCAACTTAATTAATAATATTAATACTATAAATTAGTATAGTTACTTATGCATGTTTTTCTTTTAAATATTTTTTGATGTTTATCACAATATTTTTTATCATAACTCAATTTTTATTTTATTTTTGTTGTAAATTAATTTTTTTATTTTGGGACAGTCCACGAAGGCTGATGATATTGTAGTGCAAGTAAAATTAAATTTATTGAAATAAGAAAAAAAAATAAATTGCTATTTTTTTTTTCATATCATAAAAAATTATTATGTATTGCCATCACTGTTTTTGTTATCCTTAAAAGCTTCGTGAATTTAACTAAAAATGAAATGTAAGTTAACGAAAACTTTATTTAACAAAATAACTTATTTATAATTGCAATGAAATATTAAAAAATCATATTTAAGAATCTTAATGCCTAGGCCCTTGGGCGCTAATTGGTTTATAGCCTAGGGCGCCAAAATTAATAAGAACGGCCCTGGGTTTAGTTAGATGACCCAGAATACTGATCCATAATGGTATTCTGGGTTAGAGGATATGTAAGCGTATTCAAATTTCGTTTCATTTTACGTTTTCTTTATTATCTTTCAATTTTATACGTGTATTAACGAGCTATTTAGAAAAGAAAACCTTCTGTTTGTATACCCACATACGATAAGTCATTGATAAATACTTTAAGTTATGAAGGTCACCAAGGGTACTACTTTAAGTTATCAAGGGCCAATGTTTAAATTCTTGTTTAAGTTTTAAAGGTTTTAAACCTTAAGTAACGGAGGTTTTCTGCTTTAAAGGGAAGGGAACACTAAAAATTTTTAAGTTGCCGACGTTTTTATGTTATCGAGGTTTGACTTATCGAGGTTCTACCGTATTTATTCCTCAAAACATCATTAATAGAAATAATATATTTCGGCGATTCAGTGGTGTAGCCAAAGTTGTTTTACGGAAAAGGATATTAAAACATCAAAAAAGTATATTTCGAAAGATGTATTTATTAACTCAAAGATTGAAAACTAATTATAAAACAATGTATAGCCGTCGTGCCTTTTGGCTAGCTCCTTAAACACTTCATTTGTATTAATCTTTTTTCTCTGTGGATGCTCAACATCGTGGGTTATGGAGAGAATATATATCCCCATATTCTCTCTTGGCTAAGCCACTGCGGCGATTAAATATTTATAACTTTTGTTTTAACTGGCAGTGCGCCAGGCCAAGTTCCGGTCTGACGCACAAAGTGTGTAAATTACGCGAAATGTTTTGGCGTATTATCCCCCTTATCATAACTGCGGTATCTCTCCACATAAAAGTATGAGATTTGGTACCAAGTTCGTATCCAAAAATGGCGGCCTCTTAAAGTACTGAGATATGAGATATTAAATTAGATCAAGTTTTTTTTTTGACTTGGGAAGGTTTTTACTGATCTGTTTATTAAAAGAAAAAAAATGTCTGTATTAACAAAAAAAATAACATTCATTAATCCAGACAGATAAGTAAAAAACCTTCTAAGAGTTTTGGATACGAACTTGGCACTTACATGAGTGTTTATGGATGTTTTTGGTTATACAGGGTGTCCAGAAATAACGATAAAAAATTTAAGGTAGATTCTACATAAAAAGATATGAAAAAAAGTTCATATTAACATAGGTCCGGAAATACTTCCAGAGGGAGCTACAGGCCCTTGAAGATGGTGTCATAAAAGTAATTTTTATTTAATTTATTAGGATCTACTTACAATACAGGAATTAACTTCTACGTAAGGGTTATGGAGTAATTGGAGGTCACTTTTTGAAAATATCAGGTGACCCATATTGCAACCAGTGGCGTGGAAACAAAGGGGTGGTTAGTTATTTAGGGTCATATTTTTTTTCGCCGAGTGTATTTTCGCTATCTTTTAAATAAATTATGTTTCCTTGGACATTTTTAAGTAGAAAGGTACTCTTGGAATAAAGTCGTATAGTCGACGGTTTTCGAGATAAAAGGACTTAAAAGGACGACTGCAGTGCGTAAATACAGTAAACAGGCTAGGTAAAAAAATAAGAAGATGCTTGAATACTATTTTTAAATGTAGTTATTTTTTTACACCCCTTGCCAAAAAGAAAAACGAATTTACTGGTACCTGCTACATTGGGTACATTTTTAAATTCACCTATGGTTACTGTATTTACGCACTGCAGTCGCCCATTTAAGACCTTTTATCCGAAAACCGTCGACTATACGACTTGATACCTAGGGTGCCTTTTTACGTAAAAATAATCAAAAAACATAATTTATTTAAAAGATAGCGAAAATACACTTGGCGAAAAAAACTAACTACCCCTTTGTTTCCACGCCACTGGTTGCAATATGGGTCACCTGATATTTTCAAAAACTTTATTATTATATATATTACTCTAACTTATACGTAGAAGTTAATTCCTGTAAAAATTGCTTTTATGACACCATCTTCAAAGGCCTGTAGCTCCCTCTGAAAGCATTTCCGGACCTATGTGAATATGAACTTTTTTTCATATCTTTTGATGTAGAATCGTACCTTAAAATTTTTCATTGTCGTTTCCGGACCCCCTTTATAAACTAAAATAATGTCTCTAAAATTTAGCATAAAGGTAAATGGCTACTGCAGTCAAAAATATTTTAGGAAATGAACTTTGTATTTCGTGCAATTATTTTTGATTGAAACCAATATCCTAACATAGCGCTTTCGGTAAAACCATCAGTCACAGCAATTTGAGCGCACATAATATGTAAACAGGACATCGACAAACTGTCACATTATTAAATAAAATTAAAATTAAAACAACTGTGAATAATCTCACATTTTGACCTTCGAAAGGGTGAATTTTAAAGTTAAACCACACTAGTATACCACATGTTTTCACAAAATGGTATACTAGTGTGAATTAATATTAAAATTTACCCTTTTAAAAGTGAAAATGTAAGATTATTCAAAGTGGTTTAACTTTAATTTTATCTAATAATGTGATAGTTTGTCGATGTCCTATACTATTATGGTTTTGCCGAAAGCGCTTGCTAAGATATTGGTTTCAATAAGTATTTTGCCCGAAATGCAAAGTTTTTTCATTTCGTATATTCTTACGTGCACACGGCCACAATCAGGTTTCAGAAATATTTTATTTATTCCCTCAAACATAAGTGTCATTTTACCCCCAAATAGCAAATTATGGCGATGAAATATTTATAACTTGACTTGCAGCTCTTTTAATTTACTTTAATTCTAACTATTGTAGAGTAGTAGTTTGCTTTAGAATAAATTATCCAGGTAAAGGCTACTGCAGTAAGAATTAGTACATCTCGGTGATTAAATATTGATAACTGAACCTGTAAATCTTCTGGGTAACTCTAGTTCTATCTGATTTATAGTAACAGTTTCTTTGAGGTATACTACCAAATTTTAGTGACTACTGTGGTCAAAAATTTTATATTTATATTTCCAAACATCGTCAATTATATTTTCAGGTTATTATTTAATCGCAGAGATATGCTATTTTTACAATTAAATATTGATAACTTGGCCTTTAAGTTTTTACCTAACCCTACTTTTGACATATTTACAAGAAAGGGATGCCCTGAAAATAAACTACAAAAATTAAAGGGACCTTGTAGTCAAAAATATCTATTTCTTTCTCGAATTATCTGTACAATGTTACACAGTAAAATACCTTTTTCTTACACACACAATAAGTAACACTTTTAATAAGAACTTAAGTCAGAACAAAAAACAAAATACATGTTTCCATTAGTAAATATATAACTAACATGTGTTTTCATGTCTTAATGTTTTTAAAACTTTAAATTATATTTGTAGATGTGGCAAAATATAATATATCTAATTATTAGGCGAATTTTCCATTTTATTTTCAATTAATTTTGTTTTTTTAATGTGTCACTTTCTAATAAACCTTTTCTCTCTTCGTATGAAAGAATCTATTTTAAATTCCAATTTTTTTATTTATTGTAAGTTTTTACGACATTTTTACTTGAATAAGGATATTTTATTTTTTAAATTATCCCTGATAAATTTAAAAAATGAAAATAACGCAAAAAAACATTAATGCTTGTGTATATATTTTTAGCACTTATTTTAAATACAATTAATACACTAATTTTTAAGAATGTGCCTTGCACAAATGCATATAAAACACAAAT
Organism: Listronotus oregonensis; assembly: GCA_019359885.1. Classification (NCBI taxonomy): domain Eukaryota; kingdom Metazoa; phylum Arthropoda; class Insecta; order Coleoptera; family Curculionidae; genus Listronotus; species Listronotus oregonensis. The sequence goes on along the minus strand of JAHBCN010005541.1, from coordinate 29,189 downwards.
ATTGTATACAAACGGAACAATGTCTAAACAAACAAAAAATACGAACAGCCATTATATATCACTTTTTAAATTCTCCACCTTTTCCACAAACTGAAATATGTCATGTGACAATATTTCTGGTTCTTCTAGGGCTGCAAAATGCCCCCCTTTATCAAATGATGTTAGATGGATTAATTGCTTGTGTCTTTCTTCAAGAATCGATCGGGGAGCTAACAAAATCTCATAAGGAAACCTTGCACAGCCACTGGGAATGTTGATTTGGGTTCTGAAAGGAAACAAACCATAGTATTCTTGCTGTATAAAACCTTTAACGGTTGATTTTGTTATCAAACAACAAAAGAAAAGTTCTTTTTGGGTATACTCAGTTTTTATACAATGGGACCGCTTCGATCATTGTCTCCGGGTATAGCTACCGACTGAAACAGAAAAAAGAGAACCACATCCCCCCAAAAAAGAAACAAAACATCTATACACTTATCTACGTTAAGATAAAACCATTCAATATAAACGAAAACACAAAAAATGTTATTTATAAGATCCTTTGTCAATATAATAAATTTTATATAGATGAAACTTCCATCCATTAGCTAAAAGAACATCAAACATTTATTAAAAATCCAGAATTACACAAATCAAAAATCTGTCAACACGCATTTGATAACAACCACATACTTAAATAGAACGCTTCTAGTATTTTAGCAAAGAAAAATTGTTTTAAAAAACCCAAAATAAAAGAAAGTGCATATACAGTGTGTCCCAAATTGGGCCTACATGTATTGGTAACTCGGGAACCATTAGAGCTACAGTGTTGGTTAAGTTTTAGACAATTTAATTGCAAAACTAAAACTGGTTTCAGATTTTATTTATCTTTTATGGTTTTTAAGATAATTAAGAAAAACCAAAATGGTGCCTTTTTAACTTTTGCCTGTAGCTCACAAACTACCAATTTTACGGTTTTAAGATTACTACATTATTGGAACACTTTTTTAAGAAGAATTTAATTAAAGTAAAAATATTTTTCCAACTTTATTTGTTTTTGAGATATTTACCCAAACTTTGGATTTTCATACGGACGCCATATTGGATTTTTACATTTTTGAAAAGAGCTCTTCAAGAGCTTTTCATTGATGTATCACAAGTCTAGGTTTTCAGATTGCTTAAGCTCTAAAAACGATAATTTTTGTTTATTTGATAGTAGGCTTAGACTAGACTGCGTAATGGCCGCCCCGTTTCATAAAAAACATATGCTATTATAATTTAAATAATGTAAATGTCAAAATTAGCGTGCATCTTATTTCTCGTTTAGAAACACCTTCAACAAAAATTCAAGTTTTTATTATTTTAAGTATTTACAATAATGGCTCTTAATTATTCCATTGATGAAAAGGTGGATATACTAGGAATTTATTTTAAATCTAACAGAAATACAGAAGCTGCAGCACTTGCATACGAAGAACAATTTCCGGAGCGGCAACAACCTAACCAAAGACATTTTAGATTCTTAGTTACGAACTTGTTACCCTATGGATCTTTTGTGAAACCGAATCCCAAAACTTATAAAAAAAATAATGAAGCAAGAGAGGCGATTATAATGGAAAACGTTAGAGATGATCCCACAACATCGGTTAGAAAAGTGGAAGAACAGACAACAATTCCTAAGTCATCTGTGCATCGGTCTTTAAAAAAACACCGTTTTCATCCATACAAACCACGTATTGTCTAGGGTCTTCAGGGGAATGATTTCAATAGACGAATCACCTTTAGTCAATAGTTTATCACTAAATGTCAACAGATACCCAATTTCTAATCCAAGATTCTCTGGACAGACCACTGCTGGGATACAGAAAATCCACATAATTTAGAAGAAAGACGGCTACAAATAGACGGCTTTAATTTCTGGTGTGGCATCATGGGTAATTTAAAATGCACCTTTAATTTACGTCTCGCAATTGAATAAAACATTTATTTTTTTGTTTTAGACAACCGTTTAATTGGACCATTTATTTTTGAGGAAACTCTGAATGGAGATAGGTATTTGCTACTCCTGCAAGAACAGATTTTACCGGCCATTAGAAATACAGTTCCGCCAAATGAAATGAATAATTTGTGGTTCCAGCAAGACGGATGTCCAGCGCACAGTACCAGGGAGGTGATGGAGATCCTTAGAAATACCTTTAATGACAACATAATCTCTAATAATGGGCCAATTGCTTGGCCAGCTAGATCACCGGACATCACACCCCTGATTTTTACCTATGGGGACACGCAAAAAATGAGGTGTACGAGTTTTCTCCGCCCGAAACTAGGCTGGAACTAGAACACAGGGTACGGGATGTGTTTGCTTCCATCAACCGAAACACGTTACGCCGAGTAACCCGCAAGGTGTTGGAGAAATGCGAGAAATGTGTGGAAAATGGAGGAATACATGTATTGTGATTTTATTTTCTTGTTTACTGATACATTTTTGTTTTAAAGTTGTGTTTAATTATTATCAGTTTAAGGTAATATTAGGAAGTATTAATTTTTGCAAAAAGCATCACTTTTTTGTATAAGTTTTGAATTTCGCTTTCACAAAAGATTCATAGGGTAACAAGTTCATCACTAAAAATCTTAAATGTCTATGGTTAGGTTGGTGCCGCTCCGGATGCGTATCATTTGTTTTTTATGAAACGGGGCGGCCATTACGCAGTCTAGTCTAAGCCTACTATCAAATAAACAAAAATGATCGTTTTAAGAGCTTAACCAATCTGAAAACCTAGACTTGTGATACATCAATGAAAAGCTCTTGAAGAGCTCTTTTCAAAAATATAAAAATCCAATATGGCGTCTGTATGAAAATCCAAAGTTTGGGTAAATTTCTGAAAAACAAATAAAGTTGGAAAAATATTTTTACTTAAATAAAATTCTTCTTAAAGAAGTGTTCTAATAATGTAGTTATCTTAAAACCGTAAAATTGGTAATTTGCGAGCTAAAGGCAAAAGTAAAAAATGCACCATTTTGGTTTTTCTTAATTATCTCAAAAACCATAAAAGATAAATAAAATCTGAAAGCAGTTTTAATTTTGCTATTAAATTGTCTAAAACTTTCCTAATTTAACCAACACTGTAGCTCTAATGGTTCCCGAGTTACCAATACATGTAGGCCCAATTTGGGACACACTGTATATTACTAAATCAAAATAATTTTGTAGCATCAATATCTGTTAATTGAAATAATACATGGTTACCTATGCTTGATGCTAATATGTTATTTATAACAAAACGTCATAAACTATCATAGTCGAGGCAACGAAGCACTCAACCTCGGAATTTTTTGCTCTAAGAGGGATCGAAATGCGGTTTTTTGCATTCGCTTCCAAAAATTTTTTGTTAAAAATGTACCTACTTTGTGACTTATACAAACCGCAAATTGCATTGCTGCAGCCAAAAATGCATTCAAAAAATGCATTTTTGTAAGACGGCATTTGGAAGATTTAATAACTTTGTAAATATGAGTCAGAACTGGCCCAAATCGGGTTTTTGGGGGTTTTCGACGTCCAGGTTCCGCAGCACCAGGTATCAGGGAAGTGTTTGCCGATGCAATATTTGAATTCAGCGACCCAAAAAACTCCCGGGCGTCGAGTTTCTCTCCTTCCCCGCGTGAATTTTGGGAGAGACCCACAGAGATGATGCTCATCGGCGTTCCTGAGCTCCAGGTTGGCTGTGGGTCAATTTAAACATCATAATCGTAATCAGCGATCTCGAAAACCCCCGAAAATCTGATTTGGGCCTGTTCTGACTCATATTTACAAAGTTATTAAATCTTTCAAAAGCCGTCTTAAAAAAATGCATTTTTGGCTGCAGCAATGCAATATGCGGTTTGTGTAAGTCACAAAGTAGGTACATTTTTTACAAAAAATTTTTGGAACCGAATGCAAAAAACCGCATTCCGATCCGTCTTAGTGTAAAATTCCGATTTTTTGGCCTTTTTAGTGCTTTATTAACTTGACTTTCACTAAAACCTCTTGAAATTTCCAAATCAAGATTCTTACACTTTTTTTTCTAATAATCCTACTTTTATTTGTCTTTAAGTCTGCCACTTTAACGTAGATAAGTGTATAGATTTTTTGAGTCCTTTTTTCTTTTTACTGTTTTAGTTGTTCTACTAAATCTGGTTAGGGATCAATAGGGCTGAGCACATTTAGCCGCTATACTCCGGGACCACAACCGAAGCGGTATCAAATCATTTTTGGTAATGAATGTGCGACTTTATAAGGGTAAATTCACTGCATGCATCTGACAATACCAAAGTCTAAGGATATTCTAATAAAGTCTGCTCACTCAAGCGTGCTCTCCTTTCTGCACCGATCCCTCGCCTATCGGCTACCAAGCGGCCTCACGGCTTAGCCGTGGCTTAGTTTGTGCAGTGCTGTCGGTCCAGACGGTTATATTAGTGGAATCTTTTTGTACGCTTGACGTAATACACTATTTAAAAAATCTATTTGTTTGAGATGGCTAAGCGTAGTTTTTTTATTGTACTGTTGATGATTGTTGCGTTACTACACGGGTTAATGTTCCATTTTTTTGCTGTCCTAAGGATATAGGGAGGTATGTATGCATGCATATGTTTTAACTTTTTTATGTTATTTCTTTAAACATGTAACAAAAAACATAATTTTGTAAGTAGGCGGTAAAATTTATCTATTGCTAATAATTCAAAATCAAAGCCAATCTTGTAATAAAGTGTGCCAAAAACTTAGGATATGAGAAAATCTGTAAAACCTACCGTCTTTTATTTTCTTTGTTACCAAAGTAATCTATTTGTCAATAACCGGTTTATAAAAAATAAATACTTAATACAAACATTAATAATCTCACTCATATTATTATCTATTCCTAATAGAGCGCCCCCCGTATAAAAATATACTCAACCAACCGGGAGTTAGACTATTCACATTGAACGTACGCGATAGGAGCACCCTTTTGTCTGTCGTGTGTTCTAGGTCAACGGCGGTATTTTTGCGACATTAAAAGAGTGAGAGGACTTTATTAGAATATCCTTAGACTATGACAATACTCTGAAACCTGGGCCGAAGTGGGACCATTTGGTTTAAAGCTAAAATATTTTTTGTAAAAGTTCCGTAAAAAAATTAAAAAAATATATTTTTGAGATTGCTTATCGAATGTAATAAAACAAGATGTTTAGTACATTCGTAGTTAGTACCGTATATTACTTTTACCTGGCATGAATCACCTTACTCAGGAAACACAACGACTCCGTAGGAGAAGTTGTGTTGCCTAATTAACGCGTTAAGTGCCAGATAAAAGTATTAAGGTTCTCACAAAACATCGAGTTCTATTCAAAAGATTATACCGATTATACGGCGAATAAAAACAACTTCAGACCGCTCGATGTTTGTGGGCTTACTTTTTTGTATGACCATTTCCACTTCTGGTAAGAAGCTACTAGCAAACCTTGTTTTATTTGCATCATAAGTTTGACAGTTAAAATAATTGTATGACATAAGATAAATTATACATATATTTAGCTGTGGTATATAGTAGCAAAATCAAACCACCATACCAGATAGCATAAACGATTATCAGAGGTAGCATGATTTTCAAAGGTAGCATGCATGATTATTACCTATAAATTACTTCTTTAATATAGAAAAAAATACACTATGAGTTATGTAATCACTATAATTCACTTTATATTTGTGTTTTTTATTACTTACCTTTGAAGCTCCAGTTCAGTATTTGTAAATGCTTCAGCATATATCCGCATGGCAGTAGTCATACAACCAGTGACCCAGTACAGCATAATGTTGTCCAATAGTTGGTCCATAGTAAACTTTTCTGTGAGGCCACCGTCTTCTCGATTTCTGTATTCAGGATTAGTAAGAGTGCTAAATTTCTCTAACATGTATGCTGCTAGACCCATCGGGCTATCACGAAGTGCCACACCTAAAAGCGATTAAGTTTCGGAAATAATCTTAAAATAAGTAAATCTAAGACTATAGGTTAAAAAAAGTGTTACGTGTCACAAAACTGTACCAAAACTTACTACATTAACAGTTTTTTGACACCCATTTAACTTGTTTGTGTGCCGTCATTTACAAGGCTAGGTAGATATTTAAAAAACATCTCATATTAGTTGTCAGATAGATAGTCGTCACAAAAATCATTGTTGGGAATGATTACAGACGCTATGGGATGCTAAGATCCAATACAGTGATAATGAAACATTAACTCTAAGGGCAACCCTTATAGAAGAACAAATGTTAAATGAAGAAGCATTAGCCCCATCATGTTTATTAAAATTGTTTAAAACGATCAGTTTTAGCTTCTCCCAAAAATAAATTTGAAACATATGTCACCGATTTGGCCGGATCTGAAGCTTTCCATTAATTCGAAGGCTTTGTAATTTTAAAGCAATTAATGTTAGTAAGGCATAGTAAGTCAGGATTTTTCCACTAAGATCCCTTACGTCCTAAAAAATTATGTTCTATTACTTACCTACAGTATCTGGCTTTGTAGCCTGTATGTGAAAATATCCAGTCTCTTCAAGTAAAAACGAAAGAGAATTTGCTGTTGAATTGCATAATTTGGACTCTTCCGTATCATATATAAGACTTGGAAAATATTTTCCAACAAGATATCTGAAAAAAAGAAGATAAGGAAATGTTTTTTTTTGTTCTTTAAAGTTCAAATTTTTGCATTTGTTTCATAAATAAGTATTGGTCCAACTCTTTTGATTTTGCAGCAATTCCAGCTACTAATATTTTCTAAATTTTTATAAACGGGTATTGTGCTACAGGGATGAGTTTCTTTTTAAGTAGTAAACTTATACTTTTCTTAATTTCTAATTGATTTTAAAGTACAGTAATTGCATAAGGTACTGCTGTTTCTAAAAAATATAAATTTTTTTGAGCAATAAAATTCTCCTAAATTATGCTATGCAACAAAAGAAACCAAAAGTTTCAAGCATTAGTTTTTAAGTGAAAAAATTGCTATCCGATTTGACATGTATTTTTAATAACCAGTTGTTCGTGTCAGAAAGTTAGTAATTATACTCGGCAATACGCATAAAACTTTATTTTTTTTATAAATGTACAGGTATAAATATTAATCCGTGGCATTTTTAATAAAATTTATAACACTGTGGAGTTTAGCACTTACAGTATCAGAGATATAAAGCAAACTCTAGCCTTATCTTTTTATAACATTTTATTTTTTGATTTACTCTTTTATCTTAGGTACTACGGGAGAAACACAATTTTATAGCAGAACATGTTTTTATTGACTGTAATTTTCATTAAAAGCACTACAGTAAGTAGCAGGCTATGAAAAACAGAAATAAACAGTAATTGTCATCAGGTAACTGAAGCCGTCAAAAAGCAGTTTATTGAAGTGTGTTTCCTGTGTTAGTCCTTAACGTTTTTTTTTGTAAAATCTTTAATTTTGCTAGTATGCAACGTGAAACACAAAATCTTACTTGCGAAGAATGTTCTCAAGCATTAGTTCTATTTGAGGAAGGTTGGAATTACCGAAGAATTGGCGTACGATTTAATGTATGTCATACAACCATTTTACGGGTCATTGAAAGATACAGAGAAACTGGAAGCCATGCTCGCAGACCGGGACAAGGAAGGAGGCCAATAACGACCCTGATTCATAAGCGATTTTTAAGACTTTCAGCCCTAAGACAACGTTTTGTAACAGCTCGTACCCTTCAAAGTCAGTTACGAGATGCCAGTGGCATACAAGTTTGTGGAGAAACTATTCGTAGTCGACTAAGGGAACATAATTTAAGAGCTAGAATTGCTGCCCGAGGTCCAGCTTTAACTAGAGATCATCGAAGAGCAAGGCTAAATTTTGCCAAGGAGCACCATAACTGGTTAGAGGCTGAATGGCAGCAGGTATTATTTACTGATGAGTCCCGTTTTTGTTTGTACAATAATGACAGGCGTATGCGTGTATATCGGCGCCCTAACGATCGGTATGCTCAGTGTAATTTTTTAAATACCATAATATTTGGAGGAGGATCTGTGATGGTCTGGAGAGGCATTTCTTTGACTGGTCGCACGGAACTTGTGGTCATAAATAAGGGAAGCCTTACAGCTAAAAGATACATATTGGAGGTTTTAGATCAACATGTAGTGCCATTTGCGTCATATATGGCAAGGATTTTTCTTGGTGCACGATAATGCCAGGCCTCACGTTGCTCGAGTTGTAACCAATTTTTTCGCAGAAGTCGGAATCAATTTCATGGCATGGCCAGCTCGAAGCCCAGATTTGAATCCCATAGAGAACCTCTGGGCTACTGTTGGAAGAAGACTACTAGAGGAACCTAATCAGTTAAACACGTTGGAAGACGTTGGGCGGAGACTGATTCAAATATGGGAAGAAATGGACCAAAATGATATACGGTCCCTTGATTTAAGTAAAGGCCGGCGCTGCCAAGAGGTTATTCGTGCCAGAGGCGGAAATATACGAGACTGAAACTTTTGGTTACCATTTATCTTTTCTTTTGTTGTTAAATTTATTTCTCCATAAAAACATGTTCTGCTATAAAAATGTGTTTCTCTTGTAGTAGCTAAGATAAAAGAGTAAATCAAAAAACAAAATGTTATAAAAAGTAAGGCTAGAGTTTGCTTTGAATTATAAATTAATACTGTAACTGCTAAACTCCACAGGGTGTTATACATTTTATGGAAAAAGTCCGTTACGTTACAAATAATTGTAACACCCGGTATTTATAAAAAATAAGTTTTTATGCGAATAGAGTAGTATACTAACTTTCTGAAAGAGAGAACTTGTTATTAAAAAAAAATCGTCCAAATCGGATAAGTGGTTTTGACAAAAATTAACTTTAAACTTTTGGTTACTTTTTGGTGGTGCGTTAATTTATTAGAGAAGTGTATATTTAAGTAAACTATATCACAAGTATAAAGATTTCATAAATATGGGGTAAAAATGTACCAGTTGATAGGACTAAATCTTATAGAACTTACTTAAGATTACTTGTTAACGTATTCACAAAACACATATTCGAATGAACTCCGATGACCCTTTGTGGATAGAGCACCGCCATATGCTGGACTATGGTGCTCCCCCAGTCTCCACCCTGAACGTAGTATGTGTCGTATTTTAGGATATCCATTAAATCTGCAAAAATTTGGGCCATGTATATCGCTGAAAGTCCGGGTCTTTCACTGGTCTGGGAGAGAGTGAAGCCTGGTAGAGATGGTATAATTAATTTGAAGACAAACTGCCTATCTGCAAAAAAAACATTTAAAAATTTGTTTAGTCCCTTTTTGCCATTTTGTTTTCCATAAAAACTAAAAAAATAATTAAAGTATTTAGTTGTTATTATTATAATTAATTTAAAGTCACACGAGAACTGTTAAAGTAGATTTTAGGTATATGATTAAGTAATAGTTATTTATATTATAATTGCGGTATGAGCTTCATTATAAGTAATTAATGGGAGTAATCACACGAGTATTGTAATGAACTGATAGCTCACGAGTAACATACAAAATTTTATCTATGACCGCAGATATTAGTAAAAGCATGATTTTTTTAATTTTAAATTTGTTTACGTCATGCAGTGACACAAGGTGCACCTCTAACTGTTTTGGGTCCAAAAAAATCAAACCAGTTTGTCATTTAATTGCTATCTCGACAAGACCGTTTGTGTGATGTTTAATAAACAAATTATTTGACGGGCGAATTTTGTATGGACGATATTTCACTAAAATTAGTCATTTCAACCAAAAATAAGTAGGATGTCTGATTATTCTCTTCCCTCCGACATAGAAGAGACGGCGTAAATGGCAGTCTCTTTGCTGTTGCCGTCAAAATCAAAAGAAAAATACAAACGAGTGTACCAAAAATTTGTTGATTGGCGTTCCGAAAAAAAAAATAAAATATGTTTCAAGACAAAGTTTCCTGGCTTATTATGAGACAATGTCGAAGAAATACAGTTGCTCCAGCCTATAGAGTTTTACTCAATGCTCAGAGCAGTCATCGCTACAAAGAACAATTTGGATATTAGCAAGTTCGCACAGTTACAAGCACTCCTAAAACGAAAAAGCGAAGGATATAAACCGAAGAAAAGCAAAACATTGTCAAAAGGAGAAATTGTCCAGTTCCTTGCCACAGCCGATGATGAAAAATTTTTGCTTATTAAGGTAAGAATCTAGAATATTTATATTTTCAAAAAATATCTGCAAAAAAAAGACGAGTTTATTTTCCTTTCTTACAGGTTCGGCTAGTCATTGGCATTGCTGGGGCTTGCAGAAAACAAGAAATGGCCCAATTATTATGCGAAAAAGTCAAAGATGAAGAAAAGGTTTTTCATATTCCAAACACAAAAACAAAAATTTCCAGAGAATTTTTGTGACATCTGGAGGATTTCAAGGATTCGACATGGTTTACATTATCCGAAAATACAAATCGCTGCGTCCAGCACTCACGGATCACACGAGATTTTTTGTAGGTTACAGAAAAGGCACTTGCATACGGCAGCCCGTTGGTATCAATACGTTTGGCAGTATGCCGAAAGCAATAGCTACCTTTTTAAATTTGTCACACCCAGAATTACATACCGGACACTGTTTCCGTCGTTCACCCACATCCCTGTTGGCAGATTCTGGAGCAGACCCATTGACTGTCAAACGTCATGATGGATGGAGAACCAACAGCGTGGCTGAAGGTTATATTGATACCTCTAAGGAGAACAAAAAAATGTTGCGAAAAAATTTTTGGGTGCGGAACCTTCAATCTGCTATAGTACCTCTACCTCGCCCCCGGCTGCAGCAGCTAATGCCGATTCCCCAGGCATCAACCCAATAATTTTTACGATTCAGAATATGCCTAAGGTTGCCTCTGGTGTAAATTTTACTTTCAATATTTATGATAATTAATTTTAAAATATAAATTATATTGTATAATAATAATAATAATAATAATAAAATAATAAAATAATAAAAAATGTATCTAAAAATACTGGTTTTTGTCAAAATGCGTTATGTAATAAGCATTTACCGCACTAGTGCGGTAATGAACGCATTACTGGACTAGTGCGGTAATAAGACTCATTATGCAACGCAAATATGCCAAAATGAGTTAAATAATAATCACTTATCTTGCAGGTCGTAGATAAAAAATTATATTCCTCTTATAATCCGAATCTGTTTGATTAATACTGTTCATACAGGGTGACTTTGAGTCACCTTATATATTTAAGAAATTTGGTTAGTGTAAGTGTTTACCTTCCTGTAGTGCCGTTAGCTTTGGAATAATTTCATAAAATTCTCTGAAACTACCAGGCCATCCATGTATCATCAACAGAGGCAGTACCTTTATTTCTTTACCATTCCTATCAACAGTACTTTTCGGATATATATGTAAAAAATGTATTCTCAGTCCTCGAATATTTACATAATAATGGGGATACTGGTTTAAGTAATTCTGGCGTTCGGTCCAGTTGTATTTGTTTTTCCAATAGTCCAGTACATTGTTGAGCAGTGTGGTATGCGTCCCAAAGTATTGGTTAACACCGGGCAAGCTGGCTTGGAATGGTTCGGTGTCGTGGAGTCGGTAGCGTAGTCGTTTAATAACCTAAAAATGTGTTTAGTAGTATAATACAATAAGAAAAAAAACAAAGCAATACTAAATGCAGTATAGCCTTCATCAAAAGGAGAAATCTAGAGGTCTATTGGTTATACACCATGGTGGTAAGGCCTATGATAACATACGCATCACTGGTATGGTGGACAAAAATGCTACAAAGAACTGCTGTTACAGAATTGGCCAAGGTACAGAGACATGCTTGCTTAGCTATAACAGGAGCAATTAAAATAACCTTAACAGCTGCCATGGAGTATCTCTTTGACCTTCCACCACTTAACCTCATAATGATGGGAGAGGCAAGAATGGGCTACTTCCGACTGCAACAAAAACCAACTGGTGTTTACGCTAGGTTGGGACATAACAACATAAAAAATCAGGTTGGCACCAACATCCAGGACAAGAGAAGAGACCAGATGATTCCCAATACTCATTCAACAAAAACATCGAGGTGAAAATTCCAGATCGAAGTAAGTGGCAGCAACCCGATCTCCTCAGCACGGTTGGAGACATTATCTGTATACGGATGGTTCCAAAACCGAGCAGGGAACTAGAGCAGGCGTGTACAGTGAAATAAGGAATTTAAAATTCTCTATTCCACTGGGAACACTCAGTTCTGTATTTCAAACAGAAATATATGCTTTACTGCACTGTTCAAAAGAAAATAACAGATAGCCAAGCGTCACTAGGGGCACTAGTAAATCCCAAGGTAACGTCCAATCTGACATGGGAATGCCAAAAAAACTGGAAGCCCTGGGAGAATGCAACAGGGTAACTTTCCTGTGGGTACTAGGACATTCGGGAATAAAAGTGAACGAAAAAGCAGATAAGCTAGCGGGACAGAGATCATCCACACCATACTTTGGACCAGAACTTGCCCTTGGAGTGACCAAAATCCCAGCACGAGGGCAAACCCGGGAATGGATTCAAAACAAACACAAAGAATACTGGGGAAGCCTTAGTAAAAAAAAGCTTCATAAGGGGCCCATCCAAAAGAACGAAGGAAGAACTACTCAGACAAAGTAGGATAAGACTTTGCATAACAGTAGGGCTGCTAACAGGGCACGATAACCTAAGAGGACACTTACACAAGATAGGCTCATATAATGGGGACCCAAGTTGCAAATGTGCGACGAGGGGGAAAAACCTACCATATGATGTGCGAATGTGAAGCATTGAAATCACAAAGGACATTATTTGGGCAACCGAAGATGAGCCCACAGGAATATATCAACCAACCAGTCTCGGTGTAATACAGATTTGTAGAAGGAACAAGAATAATGGGAGAATTGGTATAAAAGATAATGGGAGATTGGGCACAAAAGCCCAAGAGGCTACGCTGCCTCCGGTAGTAATTTAAGACGGCTCCCAGGGAAGAAGAAGAAGTTGGCCAAATGTCTACGTGCACAAGTCGTTGCTAGAAGTTCTGTCATATCTTTAAAAATAATAAAGTAGCTACAGAGAAAAAGGATTTTTGGCGAAGCAATATATTTGCTTATACGCGTATGGTCGAACTAATGGTTCAAGTATATCGTACATAAATGATCAATTTTTACAAACGCTTTATAAATCGGGTTCCACCATTAAAACGCATACATTTGGTACACGAATAAAAATAAAGTAATTGGAAAACCGCCGCAAAAGAAATATATTAGTGTGACTAAATTCAACTTTAATTTCAAGACATGACTGTGGACCAGCTATGTTACCAAGGAACCCGGGGCAAAAATGAAACTGGGAACCTAGCTATCTTTAAAATTGAGAGCAATTTCATTATAAGCTTATTATTGCCAGCTGTATTGCTATGTAATGCAATGATAATATTTAAATAAAAATAACGCAATTTATTGCTAAGAAAACCTACTTTGCAACAGGGATACCGTAAATGTCTACATTATGTAGCAGTAAAAGTAAGCCCCAACATAATATGGATGAATTTGCACATGGTTTGCGCAAATAAATAAAATAAATAAATAAATAACAATATCTAAAACTGATATTGATTAAAATAATTACATGGAATCGAATTGAGTCTATAAAATTCAGAGTGCAATTGGTTACAAAACTACTTAAAAAAAAAGATCGATAATGTAACTCTGCTTTAAGATGATTTGTAGAGAATCAAAATTGCAGTTTACTTGCTTATAAAAATAATGCGCTATTTTAAAACCCAATGATCTCCTAATTATTTTTTCAATGTTTCGATGATTTCATACCAAATTGTCTTCTACTTCTTATTTTGCAGCGACTGTATGAGAGAGCGCACATGCAGATTTTTCATTTATGCATTTTCACATATTGAGCTTGGAAGTCCCGGGGCATTGCTCTGCCTAGCCGTCCGATAGCTATGTCACTGCTTGGAACTTTGTTATGAACGCGAAAGTGCAAATTTCGTGTATTTCTTTTAACTTGTAGAACCGTTCTGATAACCGTTAATAGGTGTTCCTTTTACATTGAAGTCGTTATGTAGAAGCGTTCTTGACAGTCCAAAGAACGGTTCAGAACGGTTCTACAAGTTAAAAGAAATACACTTATTTGGAGCATACAATATTATTTAAATATTTATTAGACATACTGAAAATATTATACTTCGCCTCGCCTTACAGAAAATTACTTTGGCTAATGTCCAATATAGTATCTCGGATAAGAGTGGAGCGAGTGGATTTTTATGTCACATGGTCTCAGAGTAAGCGGAGCTAATCCTCTGGATTTTCGTATTAGCAGATACGTGTCGTTTCCATTTGTTTATGTAAAAAAATAGCTGTTTTCTCTGAAATTTATATATTTTTTATTAATTGATATGGCTATTGAGAGTGTATTAACCCTTCTTCCATTTATTATGTTATATATTTAACTGATATTTGACCGATTTATCTTAAAGCTCCATCGAAAAATCTGGAGCGAACCGATTTGCTCAAGATGATCTGAAATTTAATAAAGAAAGGCGTATGGAATTCTGTCTTTGCTCTAAATGAAAAAAAAAGGTGTTTTAGCAAACAAATGTAATATTGAAACTTAGCCAATAAAATGTTGTACAGCAAAAGCGGAGCATCTTGTTATCTAATGTAAGCCCAAGTGATTTTAAATGCATAGAACAAATATTTGTTATAAAAACCCAATTAAACTATCAGTGATAAGTTTATTTACAATAAGTCAATGTAGTGCTTTGCAATACTTTATCTTAAAAATCATCATGACTTTATTTTAAAAAGAATTTGGGGATATTTTTATAAAGCATTTAGCGATCCCTGTTCTTTTTATTTGATCCTAAAAAAATGGTGTACCTCCTTCAGTCATTGTAAATACTTACTTAAGAGGTGGCAATATCAAAGTGAAAATATTTATTCTCAATTCGTCAAAAAATTTTTCAATTAAATCATTTTAATTTTTTCAAAATACACCTCACAAAATTATATATATATATATATATATATATATATATATATATATATATATATATATATATATATATATATATATATATATATATAATTACATCATTCTGATATGTCTATTTTCGTGTGTGTAATCTGCTGACTTTCTTGCACCGGTTCTCCCTTTCCCCACCACTTGTCTTCAAGAGTAGGAACTTCTGATACTAAAAATAATATAAAATTTATTAAATGTTAAAAAATATTTTGCTAGTCACTTCTGTAACTTGGATTTACTTGTTTGGGGAATATTTTTGGTTTTCCTATCAAGTTTTGTTAATACTACTATGAATTACTTAAAAAAATGATAAACTAATTTTTTCTTCCTCTCGACACTATGCTGATGGTTCTCATAATCTTTATTCCGCTAAAAAAAAGGAGTTATTTTATTTATTTAAATTCCAAATTACTTAAAATTTGCAATGAACATTCAAAAATAAAAAATTTTAATATTCAATTTTTTCAGAATCATACCTTTAAAAAATCCTAAAAATTCGGTTATTTAATTTTAACTCGAAAAATATTGCATTCAGATAAAAAAAATATATTAGATAAATAAAAGGTCTTGTAAAAATACATAGTTTATGTCCTATAAATTTTTATGTATCGTTAATAGATTTTAAGATATTGACGCTTTACATTTAAAAAAATCGTTTATATCTGAAATTATGCCTTTTCTTGATTATTTGCTATTTAACCTCCAATATTTACTTCAGATTTGTGTTCAGCAGAAAAAATATCCAGAATATCCTATACCCACACTCCACACCCCACTTTTTTTTGGGTGGTAATCAATTAAACTTAATTTTATTTACATTTAAATTTTTTATCTGAAACCCTATTAGGCGGCATATCAATTTATATATCTAAAGCTAAAATTTCAGTTTCAGTTTCAGATATATTAATTGATCTCTCGCCAATACCATTTTAATTGAAGGATTTATGAACACCAATCTGGCTTTTCGATTTCTAAAGTGCCTTCAGATTTATTAATTGATATGTCGTCTAATAGGGTTTCAGATAAAAAATTTAAATATAAATAAAATTAAGTTTAATTGATTACATATTTTTTAACGACAAAAACGTACCTTTTTTCAAGCCTCAAAACGAAGGACTTAATATTATTTTTTTTTATTTTGTTGATCTAAATTAGTAAAATATAAGTCTTGAAAAAGCAAAGTCTTTTTGTAATGCCTAAAATATTTATAAACAAAAAAGATATAGCCTACTAGATTAGGGCTGTAAAATTAGTTAAACTCAATTATCTTAGCAAAAATTATCCGATTATGCTTTAGAACCTCTCATTTAATTAGGAATTAAAAAAACCTATGTTTGGCAATGACAAAAGTGAAAAAAATATTTTTGCAATAATTATCAACATTTCAAAAAATGCATATTTTTAACGGTTTTTTTGCATTTTTTCATAAACAATTGCACCAAATCAATTCTAGCCGGGCTCAAATTATAGGCCTTTATAATACCTAAAAAACATTTTGAACGTATTCCTCTAAAATTAACAATGGCGCTTGCAGAAGCGAAAAACACGTTTTTAGAACTTTTAACCCCCCACCCACCCACACATGATACAGTCATATTCAGGTAATCACCATCTACAATTTCTAACACCTTTCAACCTGTTACAAATTAACGTCATAAAGAGCCCTTATTTTTACCTACAGACTGGGCTACATTGCTATTCGTCAAGTAGGAGTTACAGCAAGTTAAAAATTAAAAGTAAAATTGTGAATTAAATAATACATTTTCCCTTCGAAATGGAAAATTTTCAAAAATTAAACCACACTATGATACCATTTTGTTGCAATGACGAAAAGCGAACATGTTTGTCTGGTATTTTAGTGGGGTTTAATTTTGTAAAATTCACCATTTCGAAGGAAAAATGTGATATATCATTTACAATTTGATTTTTAATGTTTAACTTAATAATGTTATAGTGTGTTGATGTCCTGTTTACATATTATGTATGCTCCAATTGCTGCAACGCCTGCTTGACGAATAGCACTGATGATGGTTTTTACCGAAAGCGCTCTGCTAGGATATTTGTTTTAATTAATTTTTTTTGCGCGAAATATTAAGTTTTTACATTTCCAACATTCTTACGTGCACACGGCCACAATCAATTTTCATTTAAATAATTTGTGGCAATGTTAGGTTATTTTTAGGTATATCAGTCCTTGACAATTTAAATAAAGTGTTGTGATATGTGATTCCAATAAAATTTATATTGATATATTATCTGAATATACAAAAATAGGTATATTTTATTTACACTTTTTTATCGAAAATATCGTAAAAGATATTAGTTTCTTGGGGACCATAATACTTTATTGATTTTCATATAATCAGTAAGAAGTCCATATTTTTTCTAAGAATAATAACTGTATAATAATTGCAGACAAAAAATCTAAGGAAAGGGCCCTTTCTGGAAAAAAAAATGTGTTTCTTAGAGGCTACATACCTACATATTTTTTTATCTATTTCACCTGCACAAAATATTTTGTGTGGACTATTCCCGAATAAATAGTTACAAAAAAAAGCATTATTTTAATTTTGAGCAATTCAAAGTATTACAAATCAATCCGTAATTATTATAAATTGTGTTTACGAATGATGATAAACTTCTTTAATAGAAATAGCCATTTCGTTTCCGGGGAGGGAAGTTGCTGAAAATGAACAACTTTCTGAGAACTTTGAAGATAGTTTCTTAATGTATTTACTTCTCATTTTTTAACAGGTGCAGGTGGGGTTGAATTGAACTGTTAGATGCAAAACGAATAGTTGAATAGTTCCTGAACGAACTGGTTCAAATAAACGATTCTTTATGGTGAACGAAATGATAATATAGTATTTCTGGTTAGGTGACACTACCGCGTTGTCTAAAAGATGCTGTGAAAATGACCTTCTAGTAACTTGTTAGAATTATTACAAAAAAAGCCTTAAAACCAGTTTAAATCTTAAAGTCTAAACTATTTTGTAGGTTATGTAACGGGCGACAAGTTATAAATTTTGGACCCCCCAAACTTTTATTTTGTATGTATATTTTTTAAAATAGGACACCCTGTATATATCACCATTAAAAGATCTTTCAAAGAGCTTTAAAAAATGCCACATCTTTACTAGTTTCGGAAATATGATCATCCAAATCCAAATAATAATTTTTAATTTTCATATAGATATATTTAATGGCAAATAAACATTTTTCAGATTTTAATAGTTAATATTTTCGAAACTACTAAAAATAGACATATGAAACTGGTATTGTTTAAAGCTTTTTGAAATATCTTTTTAATGGTGATATAATATACATTTTGTCGTACCTTGTATATCTTAAGAGATGGTAAAAATATGATAACAGATTCGGAAACTACAGAATTATTGGGACCAAATAATATTTTTATTTATTTTGTACGATAAAAAATAAAAAAATTAAGGAAGTTGAAAATTGTAACTGGTCAGCTGGTACATAAGTTACTTTGTAGAGAACCTGTGTAAGAACTAGTGGCGCCTCTCTCGTTAGTTTTGTAAGTTCGTACGTAAAGACGAGCTGTTTATAAACATGCATTTCAATACTGACTTACGAATCATGCAATTTTTAATTAATTATTTCTTTGTAATATTTACAAATTTATTACATAAATATATTACAATAACATATTGAAACAATAAATATTAATAAGAAAATTATAATTAGGTGATTATGACTGGAAAAATCGTTAAAAACATGCCAAGATCTGATTACACCGGTTGTTGTGTTGTCTTATAATACTTATAGTAAAACTGAGTCAAATATATTTTATTTCGTTTCCATCAGAACCTCATTTAATAGAACGTCAATAAAAGTGAATAAAAGCAGTGAATTGTATTAAGCAAGTGCATATGCGGCGATAATAAATATACAGTGTGTACATAATGTGTGGAACAAATTTATTATTTGCTTAAGCCAAAAAAATATAATTTCCTCGAACACTTTTTTAAATTGCGAATTTTTTACCATAAAATATAAAAATACGGGTAACTCATGTAGTAGATATGACATTATTGGTGATTTTTAAAACAGAAACCCCCATATTTTAGTGCAGATTTATAATCTGCTGATTTTAAAAACATAAAATACTTATGGTTTTAGGTGGCAATGTCATATTTACAGGATGTGTGGGCATTGTGTAGATAATGATTTTCATCCTGTGCGAAGCAGATAAGTGCACAAGTAATTTAATAATATTACTCAAATACTTAACAAAAAATATTATTTTGTAAGCATAACAAGCATTACCATGGTTACAAGAGAGATATTAAAAAGCGGTTTCAAGGATTGTTGGTACCAAATTACACTAAAAAATTTCTCACCGCTGTGTTCGCACGTCGTTGTCGTGGTTGGGCCCAGTAAGATCTTCTGGAACATGCGCTAGAGTTGCTGGTTATCGGCAACTCTTGTTGCTAGCGTATGGAACGGGCTCCGAAGCTAAGACGAGCACAAGGCTTAACTCAAAGTGTAAGCATACCGTGCTGATAAGTGAATGACATCCTGTGACTTAAACAGGTATCTCCAACGGTGCCTCTAAGGGCCAATTGCACCGTTGTGGTTTTCTGTTTTCTTAACTAAGGGACGTTTTGAATGTGACTATTGTCATAATATTTGGCACCGTCTCAATGCAACTTAGGTTAAGAAGGGCTTAAAACTGCTTAAACCACAGTGGTGCAAACCGCCGTAAGATACAGGGCGACTTCTCAGAGTATCTAGCCTTACTGCGGTAATGCGGGGCTCTGCCGTGGTGGACTATTACTTCCTTAGCTCCAAACAGAAAGCGGATAGAACCGCTTTCATAGGAAAAATGTGACAAATGTGAGCTGACCGAAACAGATAAATCCGTTTCGAGAGGTGCCACTCAAGGTCACAAGCAGACAAAGGTGCGCCGATCGAAACGAGTGAATCCGTTTCGAAAGGTGCCCCTAAAGTCACAGGCGCCTGTTTCAAAGGCCGGAGAGACGGCCTCAAAAGGAACATCTAGTTCCTGTAACAAGGACCTGGTAGCCACCCACGTCACTATACCGGAAAAGGAGAGCATGACGGATCTAATCGTTTGCTCGTCATACTTTTCAGGAGACAAGGGCACCAGAACACATATTGTGCTCGTGTCAGGCCACGACACGATTAAGAGGAGATGTAAGAACTCTCTCCCAATCTGATATCGGATTCATTAGAAGTCTGATCCTATTGGGAGAAATATAAAAAGATGTGAGCCAAAATAGACCGAGCGGTCGCGGTGGAGGGCGGTGGAGGCGAAAAATTCCACTCACTCTAAACCTAACCTAACTTAACCTAACCTAACCTACACAAAATAAAGAAAAAAAGCAACAAAAAAATAAGACCGTGTACCTATAAAACTGTTAATTAAAGTCATAATTTTTATTTTTAAAATCAACTCTTTTTAAAGGTTATAAATCTGCAATAAAATATGGGGGTTTCAATTTAAAAAAATCGTCGATGATATCATATCTACTACACGGGGCACCCTGTATATTTCTATTTTATGTAAAAATGCCCAATACAAAATTATTACTTACGTGATCGAGGAAATTTTCAATGTTTTTTTTTGTTTTACCAAATAATAAATTTGTTCTATATATTATGTATACAATTTTTACCACCCTTTAACCACGAAACTACCATCTAAAACCATAAGTGTTTTATGTTTTTGAAAATGGATTTTCTTGGAGATTATAAATCTGCAATAAAATATTAAGGTCTCCCTTTAAAAAAATTATGGATGACGTAATATCTACTACCCTGTATATTTATATTTTATGTCAAAAAATGCGCAATTTATAATAATTATTTACGTGTTTAAGAATTTTTTTTTGCTTAAGCAAATAATGATTTTGTTCCATACATTGTGTACTTGCACACAGGGGTGGATTTACGCAAAGGCTTAGTAGGCTGAAGTCTAGGGCGGAAAATTTACGATTAATTAAAAAAAAATGTAGTCGTAAATTTTAATAATATAATTAATGATTCGCAGAAAAAAAAGGTTTGAAGAAAAATATTAGTATAGGGTTTTGCCAATAATTAAATGATACATAGTTTAGGAAAAGACTTATTTGTTTTACCATTTTAATTTATATTTTGTTTTTTATTATAAAATTTGTTTGTTTTAAAGAATTGTTTTTTAATTTTTTGTTAAATTTGTTTATCAAATTTTTATAAGAATTACTAGTAAAGTTCACATTCTTTTAATGCTTAATTTTTCGTTTTGATATACAAAAAATATTGACATATTAGGGCGGCAAAAATATATTAGCCTATGGGCGGCAAAAAGTTAAATCCGGCTCTGTTTACACACTGTATACTATGGTACCCGTAAATACGGAACATTTATTTTTTGAAACCCACTCTTTATAATTACAATGTTTGCCTTTTTTATTTAATAATTTTTCTTATAATTACCATAGCGATCAGTATAAAATTCAATTTCTATCTCATACTAAATGTTAAATTTTGCCACCATGAGCGCTAGTGCATAATCAGCAAGGTCACGCAGGTTCATTATAGGTACGTGTTAATGTCAATTATTTTGATGCCTACATCACTTTAACAATTCTGTTCAAGCATTCTAGGCATGAACTTTATCGTAACTTTCTGGTTAGCGTTTACGTATTATCACCAACTTTAACTGTCTATTCTCGAAATTATAACAGATAAGCAGTAATAATAATAAAGCAGTGTAATAAACGATGTATGGCGCACAGACAAAGTTTTGCAATACCTATCCTTATTTAATTAAAGTTCAAAGACAAGGAGGGTAATGAACTCTGGTCGGGTTATTGCTTAAAATATTATTTTTAAAAATATATAGTAAATAAATGAATTTTTAACAGAGTGGACTATATTATCAGACATTTTATGCAAAGTCAGATCAAAATTGGACATGAAAAAACTTTATAACACAAAAATTGCAAATCTACATATATAAATTTATTAACAAAGGATAAACAATAGTATATGATGGTTGTTTGTGATATTTGGATTATTAATTAACCAGAAGAAATAAAATATAAAATATCTAATATACATCTATGTTTTCACTGACCTGTGAGAAAATGGTAGTACCCAACATAAAGTAGTACAGCAACAATAACCACTAATAAACTTTTAAAAACTAAAGACATTTCGAACACTCGTATAGAATTATAGTATGAAATTATCACCACATATCGGATGCTAAATATAGAATTTCGTAATTTTTTTACCGCCTGAAATTTTTGATCGAAACATCATGTTGGTATTACATTGCCGGCACGTGGAAGATTTGTGAGTTTTCGCATCGTATTAAGGCGGACAATAAAGCACAAATATCTCCGTAATTTTTTATTAAATACTTTCGAAAAGATTATTTCGACGCAGGTGCAAAATATAGACTCGAAAGTATATTCATAATCTGCGGTAACGAGTGTGAAACCTCCCATAATGTGATTCAAAAATGTAGGGGTGTGGAGAGTACACGAGATGCCATCTTTGGGACCTACATAATAGAACCAGAATCACTGAACTTATCAGGATCGAACTTGAGATGGGTGCTATGTTTGGCGCATAGCAAGCCCATCCCCCTCTTAATGGGATCTGCGTACAATGACCAGCGCTGGCTGACTGCGCAGCAAATCCGTCAAAGAAAAAAATACTGAGTGCCTTATACCGATTAGTTTATATTGTGCAGGCCTAGTATTGTAATAATTATTATCATAAACCCAGTCACCAAGTTTCAAACAGATATCAAACGCAATAAAATGGATTTTTTAAAACAAAATTTCCCACCTTTATGCGAATTGCAACCAAATAACTAGGCTCGTGCGGTGGAATTTAAAAAAAGAGAAATAATTTATAAAAATTGCCTATTTAAAATGTATTGTCCTTTATATTTGGATCTTTGCAGTTTATTAAGGGAAAAATAAAATAATATGACTTTGGATGTTAGGATTTTGGTCGGCTAATGATTTTGTGGGAAGCATTGCGTCCCTTGCTTTCATGGACCGCACGTTGCTGCAAAAAATCAATTCAGTTTCAGTACTAAAGAAATAAATATATTTGCTGACTCACAAAACGTCTGACAATACCTCGGATTTAGTAGCCAATGCATATTATGACGCTTGCTATTTATATCTATCGACCATTGACAACAGAATAAAATTGTGGTTAACACGCAAGGTTTTAAAAATGTGTCCAAATAGTACTTGGTTAAAGAATATTTTCCAATCTGATAGAGTACTACTTTACATGACCAACAGAAGACTTAACAGGCTTTAAGTAGACTTTTCAAAATGTGGATGTGCAATCAGTCCTTTTATTTTCGCTTTCTTTTTGGTTTTTCAACTTTCCCTTTTTGCTTACTATTTATCTTTATTTTCATTCTTCTTTTCAGAACTTATCTCAAAACTTCATCTAGTTTTTGTTTTTTTTTAGTTTACTGTAAGGGTTAATGATGATTACACAACCAAAAGTAAACTATTACAAAGATAAAATTCCTCTTCAGGAAAATCTTTAATTGAGAGGTACTCCTGGACATTCACCTTCAAAATGGATAATATCCTTTAGAAATATTTGTGGGCTTAACTTCAATCTAAACTCCGCTCATAATTATCTTTAATGGGCTAAATTCCACATACGTTTTTAACCTTAAACTTTCGGAACTCCAACCAAACACCTCCTTTTTCCAGGAGCTCGTGCACCCTTTCTTACCCAGTGCGGCGTATATATGCCTATGTTGGCAATGATCTGGCTTGTGCTAGAGTTCCTAGTATCGAAGTGAGAGGCCTGACATTTTTTTGCTTTAACTTAGCTTAAGAATTTCAATAAAATTTGTCTGCTGTATCTAACAAATCCTACACTAAGTATTTTAACTTTTTTTACAAAAGCTGATTACATTAAATCCATCAGACCTCTTCCTTACTATTCACCCTGAACACTTCAGCAACTGCTTCCCAAGATGCCGCTTGGTCTCTGTGTCATATTTCTGTGCATGGTATGCGAGATTTCTTAGCTACCTATTCTTGAGATTCTACGTAATTTTATTTTCATGATTTCTCTTAATACCTGGGCATTGAGAGCTATATTCAACATACCTGGAGGTAAACCAAGCTTTAAAATCATAAACTGCTCTTTGCAACCTGTGATAAAGCTGCAGAAAATCCATAAGCCAGTATCAAAAATTAAAAAACATCAAATATTCTCCTTCCCTAACTTTCAAAAACAAACCTATTTTTACCGCTTAAAAATAACTGCCAGGACAGGGCAGCCAATTGCTCACCAATCTTATTCTAAAATCTACTTCCTTCTTTCGGATCCCCAATCATAATTAAAATTGAATAAATATTTTTTTACTTCCAACCCTGAACTTTCCCAAGCATACTACTCTCCTTGGTTGCTCAGGTAAAGACTATGTTACTGTGTCATACGTTCTCTTATGTTTATGTGGGTTTTTTAGATGTTTCGTGTTTTGTTTTATTTTCTGAGATAAAAATGAACCATGGCCTTGTCTACATTACTGTTATAAAAAATATTGTAAAGGAAACTAGAGATTGACCCTTTCCCTTTTATATTTTTAGTCATATTTTATTTACAAAATTTCACATAGTTCGTATTAGCAAGGAAAGGTTTAAGGATCTGTTTTGATATGGAAGGACCATCACCGAAAATGTAATTTTGACTTTTAAGAAATAACCCATTATGAGAATAAAATCAGTGGTTTCCAACTGGTGATCAGTAAGAACCCATAAAGTAGTCGGCGACTATAGAAAACGGAAAATCTAAAGATCTATCAGAATAAAAAACAGAAATTGGAAAATACCAAACAATTTAAATTATTAATTAATTTAAAAACACATTACATTATTAATCGCCAATTATTAGTTTCTAAATTTCCTATAAAACTGGTAAACACATTAAAAATAGTGCTCTTAATACGCGTCTTATCAAAAAATGTATGAGTTATTAAAATAATTTTGTAATCCAACATTTAAGATGCAAGCCTCTTGTAGAGGATTTTTATTTAAAGAGATTAAATTTGCAGCCACAGGGTTCTGAGAACAAAGAACACATTGGCAGTGTCAATACTTTTGCATACAAAATAGAGTGCTTGTGGACATCAATATTAAGAGTGTGGATTATGGCAGATGTTATAAAAGGCGTCCACATTTACCAGTAGACCCTTGGGAAAGAGAGATTGCTGAATGCCATGATAGGGATAACAAAAAAAAACATTCAGAAAATGATTAGAAATTCTCTCGAGTGCCGAGTTTTTATATGTTTAACTATTTTCTTTTATGTCTAAGAACTATATTCAAGTTAATAAAATTTTGCCCCAACGAGGGGACCTTAACCTCGATCCTCAGGCAACTGAGGAACCAATGGAGATCGGTGAAACGATCTCAAACAGGGCTGGTCAATTGGCCCCACAAGTGCTGGCTGGTCAAACGGCCTCAAAAGTTGGGGCTGGACAACCGGCCTTACAAATCGATACCGGCCAATCGGCATTAACATTACCTATTGAGCCAACCTCGGAGGAGGAAAGGAGTCTGTTACGGACTCCGAGCCCAACCGAGGGGAACGATAGGGAGATTCGGGACGAGGCTGCCTACAAAGTGGCAAAACTCAGCCTGAGATGCAACCGAGAGATTTTCGCCTTATTAAGAGCGGTATTGCTAACAATATCGCTCTTAAAACTGTTCTAGAAGGTGGCAGTCAGCAAAAACAGCAGCAGGAGGGGGTTGAATCCTCCCCCGCACACGCTGCGTTTAGCAAGAAACTGCAGCCGAACAGAACATGGGCAAAAACAAGGGACGAGCCGAAGCATCAGAGGGAAGTGGGCAAATCCACCTAGGTCAACTGGCGAAAAGACCCAAGCAGTCGGCAATTAAACCGACATACGGAGCGGCGGAGGAAGGCACCGGGGTGGGGTTAATCCACCCTGAGCATTCAGTAGCCACCTTCTCCAGTCAGCAACTTAAAGCTCTACAGGCCTCGATTCTAAGAGCCGTGAGTCAAATAGCTGAAGATGGACCACAGGTAAGATTTCTAGGCTGCGCAAATTGGCCTGGACGGTTACAAATTACCTGTGCGGACAACACCAGTGTGAAATGGATGGGGGAAATAGCTAAAACCCTCCAACCATGAGAAGGTGCGAATATAAAATTCCTACAGGGAAAAGACCTCCCTAAACCCTATATCTGCGTGGCATATATCCCGGACGACCTCGATGGTGAGATACCTGTGGATACCTGGACATACCGGCCTAGAGGGTAACGAATCCGCAGACCTTCTTGCCAAAAGGGGGCGGAGACAAAATTCACAGGACCGGAACCGGTCATCGGTATATCTTGTAGAATGGCCAAGCAGTTCATATCAGCTTGGGCACAAAGAGAAAATCTTCGGTACTGGCATGGACTTCCGGGTCTCAGACACTCGAAGGCCTTTATAAGCCCACCTAACCAACAATGTACCGTCAAACTACTGGAGCAATCAAGGAAGCACCTTAAAACTCTAGTGGGACTGTACACGGGACACTGCAGATTAAAATACCACATGCACAAGATCGGCCTAGCGGAAGACGCCGAGTGCCGCATGTGCATGGAGGGGGGTGAATCGGCAGAACACATACTGTGTTTGTGCCCAGCAATGGCACGACTCAGATTTGCAATCTTCGGCAATGACACCTTGTTGCCGGGGGAGGTGAGATCTCTCCCAACAGGATCATCAGATGTATTATAAGTCTGGACCTGTTGGGAGAAATATAAAAGGGTGTGAGCCACAATAGACCGATCGGTCCTGGTGGAAGGGTGTTATACCCACTCACTTTAAACCTAACCTAACCTAACCTACTATAATTTATGACAGTTTTGGACAGCACAGTAGTGACACCACTACCTCTGCACTATCCCAATTAATGCCTGGGTAATGTCATCTAGGCGGGATCTTTAGGAGATGCTTTCAGGAAGTAATCCGTTTTAATTTTAATAGCATATTGATGCAAGCAGATTTTTAAATCTGTTGTTAATAAAAAGAAATGCATGTAACCCGTCACCAAAATCATCAGCTCAAGGAGTGACATGTTAAAAATCGGATCCAAAAATTGCATTTGTTAGGGTTGTAGTAGTAAACGGTGGTAATGTAGTTTTATATTTGTGTTGGCTATTTTTGTTGGAAAAGGATTAGTTACACGAAATTGGATTTATTAGGATTGACAGTTATATTGCGATTCATTTCTTTTCGCCTTTTGCGTTCAAAACGGGCAAACATTTGTTTTGCAAGCTTTGGGTAAACCAGAACTCTGAAATATTATTTGATACACTACTTGCATAGCTACTTATATCCCTATATTTATAATCGGATCATAACAAAAAGCCAAAAATGCAATAAATTACCAAAAAAACAATAAACGTGGCAACGCTGAGCACGAGCGCCTACCTCGTGTTGTCACAAGTCGTTTTGGTACGACGAGACGTCAGATTTATTTTATTTATTTATTTATTTTTTATTTAATCAATTATTAATGTCAACATATAAAATTGTATTTACACAAGTCATAAAATATATACAACAAAATTCAAAAGAATTTACTAACACACAAAGTTACAGTTAAACAACTATCAAGACTTGGAGTTATTACACACACAAAAAAAACTAATCTTACAACATATTAAAATAATAATACATATAATCTAAAATCTAAAAGTTAAAAATTCTTCAAAAGAATAGAATGCATTTTGGATCAGCAATTTCTTAACTGCTTTTTAAACATGGAAAAGACAGTCCTTTTATGTCACAGGAAGCTTGTTGAAAAATCGAATAGCAAGGCAACCAGGGCCACTCTGACACCTTTTTAAGCGATTGTACCTAGGTACCAAATGCTCCTTAGCTCGTGTATCATACGAGTGTACATCCTGATGTGTTATATACAGGTTCGGGTTTTTCTTAATGTGTAGCAAATTTTCTAATATGTAAACTGATGGAAAAGTCAATATTTTATGCTGAATGAATGCAATCTTACAATCAGCTCTGTGTGAGAGACCTGAGACCAATCTAACCGCCCGACGCTGAAGTCTAAAGACCTGAGCCGCACCACTTGCATACCCCATGCAAGAACCGCATATGAGATGTGGCTATGGCACAGTGCGAAATAAGCCTGTTTCAGAACATCAGCCAACACAATGGGACAAGTTTCCAACACAAATATATTTGAACTAAGCTTTGAAGTTAGGCTTTCAATATGAGAATCACATTTTAACCTGTGTCAAGATGCACTCCCAAGAATCTCACAGTCTTTCCCGCCTCTTCTTGTGGAAGCCGTCTCATTGAAAACAACACTTGCTCAGTCTTTGTGTCGTTCAAGTAGAGTCGATTAGCAGCGAACCAACCAGCCCCTGACTGTACCTCCGCAGCGCCAACAAGTGCCTCATCCAGATCACCAGCGGTAAAAAACAGAGTGGTATCGTCTGCGAAAAGAGGAATCTAGCATTTGGGTCAGCATAAGGCAATCATTAATGTATATTAAGAAAAGAAAGGTCCCAGGACCGATCCCTGTGGGACCCCAACACTTATCACTCTCTCCCCAAAAATGCACCCCACGACCCACAGCCTGGCGTCGCAACTCGAGGACCCGATAAAGGCATGCTGCTTTCACTAAAGGAGATTTTTAAATTTTTTTGGAGCATATCGTGGGAAACACAGTCAAATGCCTTCTAAAAGGCCGTTGCTTGTATAGTTTTTTTTTTAAATGCCTCCATGGACGTCACAAGGTCAAGGATAAGTCAGGGTCCCCAAGCCTGAGAAAACCAAACTGAGAGTCTTAAAAGTTATGAGCTAAAAAAAAACTGCGTGATTCCAGAGCCATGCACTTTTCAACTATTTTTGAAAAAAAAAATAGAAGGATATAGGTCTATAATGAAACATCTTCAGTGTTCCCCTTTTTTAAAAATAGGTATGACTACTGCTTGCTTGAGTATGTCGGAAACACACCCCCCCGAAACACAAATTAAAGGTTTGTTAATGGTACAATTATAATGTTTATGATGTTTTTGAGAATAATGATGTTGCCATGTATATCTCTACTCTTTTTTTTCTTCAAAGACGAAA